>CAJOBZ010000030.1:3185000-3405166 GCA_905332375.1 Pieris macdunnoughi | reverse complement strand
TTTTTTCCTATATGGCTCTGGCACGGTTTGTGCATTAGCCAGCGTCAAGTAGGTAAAAGATTTTTGTAAGTCGCTGTTTTAATTATTTACAGTTTATGAATAATAAAAAACGAAGGAAACTAATCGCGACATAACATAGATGATTGAAAACGCATTAAATTTATAACAAAATCAGAATAGTTACATAAGGGGAAAAATAAATCAAAATTATAGTTTAATGTTATTATTTACAATAAATATACTTATAATACTATATACAAGGGGATTTAAATCTCGAAGAAGTAAAGAAATATTGGTAGGAAGGGGTACAGAGAGAGATACTAAAGAAGTATATAAGGAAGAATGGTCATATTTAGGACAAGAAAAGAAAACATGATTCAGGTCAGAATAGCTCTCGCCACACTCACAGGTGGTACTAGTTACGATACCAAGTTTGTGCAAATGAACTGGAAGGCTGTTATGTCCCAGACGCATACGGATTATAGTAGAAGTGGTGGTTTTACCAAACGACAATTTGGCAAACCATGGCTTCCTGGGAACGGAAGACTGTATAGCATACAAGAAACGACCCTTAATCCGGCCTTTCTCTTCCCAACACATATTCCACGATTTGTGGAGATATATGCCGGGCAAAGCAGCAAGATCATGGCCAAAATTCTTGTACAGGTATACGTCACCGGTCTCAGTAGCACTGTTAGCCAAACGGTCAGCTTTTACATTTCCAGAGATACCACAGTGACTAGGTATCCAACAGAATGAAACTAAATAGTTGTGTAATTGGCAGTGCAACAGCTTTCTCTTATATTCAAACATTACATGAAAAAAAGGGTTAAGTTTTAGTGAAAATTTTGCTAAGCTCTGTAATGCACTTAAGGAATCGGTAAATATAACGGTTTTTTTTAGTTTGAAACACAACACATATTCAAGAGCTTTTACTAGTCCAAAACATTCACCGGTAAAGACCGATGATTCCGGAGGTAATTTAATTTTCTGAACTATGTTGTATTGTTTGTGAAACACTCCAACACCAACACACCCATTGGAGTGTTTAGATGAATCTGTATACATTTGATGCCAGTTAGGCCATTTGCTATTGACATTGCAATTAAAATTTGCATTGGCATTAAAATCAGATTTTTCAATGCCAAGAGAAAAGCAAATCTCTGGAGAAAGAAGAAGAGAATCATAAGAAGAGCTAAATAGAGGAAGTACATTAAAGGAATGAGTTGGGGCTTGTAATTGTTTGAATTTCAGGAAGCTTTTTAATAGACAAGGTAAAGGTTTATGTGACGAGGGTAATTTTAGAGAAAGAGACTCCAGTTTGGAAATGAGGGGATGATGGAACTGGACAATTCTAAAAATGAATCTATCTGACAGATATTGACGTCTTAAGTTTAATGGAGGGTCACAACATTCTATTTGCAGAGCATTAACCGGGCTCGATTTCATGGCACCAGAAACAATCCTCAAAGCCCTAGACTGTATGAGGTCTAGTTTTCTAAAGCCAGCTACATTACCTGGATCTAAGAAAAAGGTCCCAAAATCCAGTACACTTCTAATAACAGCATTATACACCAACCTCAATGTGGCCGGGTGAGCACCCCACCAAACTCCACTGAGACATCTCAGCATGTTTAAGTGTCGCTCACATTTACCAACTACAAATTCGCAGTGTGGTTGACCTGTTAGTTTAGAATCAAGTATAACTCCTAAGAACTTTACTTGATTATTAACTTTTTAAAACTATATATGGCGATCATATGTTATAGTAGGTGAGGGAGGAGTTCGGGATTTAGTGAAAAGTACAACGGAACTTTTTGAGGGAGACAGATCTAGGCCATTTGCATCCATCCAGGATTTTAGCAAAGATAAAGAGGAGGAAACATGTTGTTCAGCAATACTTACCCACATATCAGAGGCATAAATAACTAAGTCATCGGCATATTGTAATAAACTAACTGAATCTCCAATTGAATCTTCTAGGTCATGTGTATAAATATTGTACAATAAAGGACTCAGAACAGACCCTTGTGGCAAGCCCCTCCATACCAGCCTACTAGGCATATAAGGGCCGCCAACATCTAAAATAATTTTCCTCTCCGAAAGAAGATTTACAATGAAATTAGTTAAAAAATAAGGAACCTTTAATTTATTTAATTTACTTTTTAGAATGTGTAACAAAACGTTATCATAAGCCGAATTAATATCCAAGAAAGCAGCGACTATTGACTTTTTATCTGAGAAAGCATTACGAATGTCCGTAACTAATATGCCTAAATTGTCACATACACTTTTACCTTTTCGAAATCCAAACTGAGTTGGGGACAGATATTCGTTATTTTCTATATACCATTCAAGCCGATTTTTAATTAAATGTTCAACAACTTTTGTTATCACTGATGACAAGACAATCGGACGATATGATTTAATATCAGATCGTACCTTAGACGGTTTTAAAAATGGCAGCACTATTTGACTTCGCCAAGATGGCGGTATGTCACTCGTCAATAGAACTTTATTTATTAAATTTAAAAAGTAATTTAATCCATTTTCGCCAAGGTGAGACAGAAAGGAATATGGGATCCCATCTTCCCCAGGTGCACTGTCTTTGACGTAATTTAATACACCTTTTAATTCCACTAACGTGAAAGGTAGATTTAGAGGGGAAGGGGCGGCATCAAAGTTATTTTGTTTAGAAGAGTGGATAAGATCTCTAAGTGGAGCAGAAGGAGGAGCCAAGCGATCAAGGAATTGATCAGCTAACTCTATAGGAAGTAACGACGTGTTAGAAGGATTGACAGCTGACCTAAATCTTTTGATATTTCGCCAAATGACAGTAGCATGTGTTCCAGGTGATAAGGTGCTACAATATTTCCTCCACCCCTCAGATTTCTTTTTTTAAATAGTTTTTTAACTTCTTTCAATACAGTCATTAAGGTCTCGTAGTTTTCTATAGACATATCATTGCGATAATTATGCTCAGCTGCCTTGCGTTTTTTAATACTTCTGGTACATTCTTCATCCCACCATGGTGGAGATGGCAACTTATTACTACGCGGCTTTTTCTTTGGAAAAACATTATCAGCCGATTCTAATAAAACAGTTTTGAAATAATTACTATCTGTGACATTAATTTCTGAGCAACTAATAATTTTCTCTTCTACTAATAAAGTGTATTGACTCCATTTAGAGTCAATGATTTTGTGTTTGAGGCGAGAGTTTTGAATAAACATTTTTTTTACAGGGAAATGAAATGATTATTGGATAATGATCACTATTGTAAGATGAACACAAAGTAGACCAAGATAGAGAAGATGCTAAATTGGGAGTACAAATGGACAGGTCAATGGCACTAATTGCTTCACCAGGTTTTGTGAGGCGAGTAGGAGAACCCGAGTTTAAAATGCACAGGTTATACATGTCTAAGATATCCAATAATGCATACCCATAACTATTAGAAACCGAGCTACCCCAAGATGTGTGATGAGAGTTGAAATCACCCAGAATCATGAAAGGCTGAGGAAGTACTGAAATTAAGTTTTTAATTTCATTGAAAATTTGCAAGGAGGGGTGAGGGACATAGATAGAGACAAAACAGATATCATCAACAATAGCTGCAATGATAGAAAAGCTGTCACTATGTGAAGGAAGAAAAGGTGCTAGAGTTTCTGATGAGCAGGCATACACCACCATACCCATCAGCCCTGTCTTCTCTTAAGCATAAATAACCAGGGATTTTGAATACATGATCTGGCTTTGGTTTCAGATAGAGAAAAAATACAAGGATTAAAAGTATTTATAATATGTATAATTTCATGTTTTTTGTTAATTATACTGCGGCAGTTCCATTGAACTAGCCTGTCCATGTTGGCCATTATTAATATTAGTGTAGGTATGCATTAAATTAGCAGCGTGGGACGGTATAGATAAATTAGGTTGTGAAAGTAATTTGATTAAAGTAGTAATTAGCTCTGCTATTGTCTGTGAGTTTACATTAGAAGATGATGGAAATGCACAACCATTAGACGGTTCTGGCATATTGTAGTCTCTTACAAGAGACTCATGTGCAACACGTTCAAAACCTTTACTTTGTTGAGGAGGGGTTCTAGGTTTAGTAAAAACTGTTTTTTTTGTAAGATAGTGTACGTGGAGGTGGTGAACCAGGCAATACTGTATTTCCACCAGGAAGAGATTTACTTGGGATAGAGAATACTATATCTGCAAATGACTTAGAAATCGGGGGATGTAATTTAGATGCTTTAACATAAGATAAGCTATTCTCTGCCATTGTTAGTTTAATGTTGGTTTGTCTCACATACTCTGGGCACTTTTTGCTTGAAGCAAAGTGCAGCCCAGAGCATGAGCAGCAAGAACCATGGTCTTCCTCCACATTACAAGTATTTCCAGTGTGGCCCTGACCACACTTGTAACACCTGGGCTTTGACCTGCATTGGACCTTAGTGTGCCCAAAGCGGCAGCAATTAAAGCATTGAATAGTCGGATATATATATAATTTAACGGGCATAGAGTTGTAACACATAAATACACGTTTAGGCAAAACTTGTCCATCAAATGTAAACACAACTGTTTGCGAAGGTTTCCATGTAGGTGTGTTGTTTACCATGACTTTATAGTTAAGTCGCCTGAGTTTCAGAATTTCTCCACACCCAATGGGTACGTTAGTGTTCTCCATAATATCCTCAGGAGACCACTCGGTTGGGACTCCCTTAACTAAACCCATCCTTGTAAAGTTGGGATAAAAGCCTTCATGTTGTTAGCAGGTAAGCAGTTTGAAGTGATAAAGCTGTTAGCGTCTGTGTAATTATTAAAAGATAGTGTCATTTTATTTCTACCAATACGTTTTAAGCTTCCATTTACAATATTTTTAAAAAGATAATGTTTTAAAAATCTGCCAAATACAACTGGGTGTAAAGTACTATCATCATCATGCTGTATTTTCTGCACATGTACCACAAATGGGCCATGGTCATTGGCGTCATAACTAGCCCTACCATTTGTGTGGGGGTTTTAGGAGAAATGCTGGTGGGAGGAACAGGCATTGAAGTAGTATTAGTGCAAGGAATAGCAGGCAAATTCACAGTGCTCTCAGAAAATTTATCTTTACATTGACAGTCTGATTGTTTACTAGTTTCAGTACTACTTTTTCGTTTTTTTTTGTTACAATGTTTACAAATTTTGTGGAGATGGCTGCGCTTCAGCTTCTTTTTAGAATCCAAAGAGCAGTCAGAATCCATACCGGATTCGTTGGAAATCGTGATAAATGCAACCGCGGGGGGCGCCGTGCCCCCCGGGTCCGGAGGCTCGTTCATAAAAATCCGAAAAGCTTGTAGGTGATTGATTAACGTGTCGTAATGAAACAGTGATGTGTTCTGATAAGAACATATCAGAATAGATACGGTCGTGTTCTGAAAATAACAGTTATTAGCGTTATCGCAAGGCTACGATATCGAAGTGTTCTGAGAAGAACACGTTCGTACGCTTCGACGGCTGCGTGCAGAAAAAGGCCAACTTTTTGCCGCGCCGCGTTTTTATCGCCTACCCTGATACCTGCGCAACCAACCAACGCTCCGCATCTTGGCACCACATGTCAATATTAGTTGTAAGTGTAGGATAATTTTTAGGTATAAATGTACACAGTTTTGTAAATAAAATCATTCACTCTTCGATCGACTGCCGACCTGTGCGGACGTCTGCTCCTGCGCCATCCTGCTGCCATCTCGCTCACTCGCTGTGAGTCATCGCCGCTTGCCGCTGTATAGTGCGCACGCGCTGTCCGACCGCTGCCCTTGCTGCCCGCTGCCCTCTCATTGGTCGCTTCGCGTCTTCGGTGATTGGACATCGCGTTTGAAGGCTGCAATTTATGAGCGCGGGTTTACCTGCGGCCGTCCGATAGCCACCTAACGGTGCCAAACGGTTATCGAACGGTTAACGCCTTGTGCGGGTGTTTTGTCCGGGGTGCATACACCGTGCCTTTTTCAAGGCGCGAATCAGCCCCTCCGCTTCCTCCAAGTCCTGTGCGCAGCCGGGCCTCTTAGTAGGCACTTATTAGGGAGTAGGCACGCCAACTACTCTCTTGAAACCGGCTTCAATCAGGTCCACTGTTGGACGGGTCCTGTCACATCCGCAGGGGCTCTATTTACCCAAACTCCTGCGGGCTGGTTAGGTCTGTGACAAACCTCACCTCCGCTATCACCAGCGGAGACACATACACATTAGGGCAAACCACAGCTTAGGTACTCACACACGTAGGCTTACAGGTACACACTCGCCGCCAAACTGTCTTGCTTCCCGCATACAGGATGGCGTCCGAGGCTCAACCCCCCGACGATGTAAGAACATTTTTAAACTTTTTAAGAGATAGATATCCGGATATCATTACGGAATTTTACGAGTCGCAATGTGCGGACTCACCACGCTCGCCGTCCCCGTCGCCGTTTAGGACGGAAAATGCCTCCGCGAAGGCACCGCGAAAAAATAATAATAAAACCTCACCCGACCAAACCCGCCCTCGCTCGCGCTCGCGCTCACCACTCTCCGAAGTGGAAAGCGTAAGCGATGAGGAGGCGGAAAATCTAGCGCGTCCATTGTCGGCAATGTCGGCCCAATCCGCTCCGGCGGAAACGGTTGACGAAGCCGTTTTATCTTCATCCTCGGAATCCGACGGATTCCAAACCGTCGGACGTAAGAAAAAGCGTTCGGCTAACGGCGGCCCACCCGCGAAAAGGCCTACTCAGCCGACAAACCCTCCGAAGAGGGATTTAAGTTCGTTGTTATCGGACAAATCAGACAAACCTGCGCCCTCCGCCCCCGCGGACCGCATCAAAACCCCCCCGCCCGTTTATGTTAGGGACAAGGGCGTATGGCCCACCCTTTCCAAGCTTCTCGACTCAAAGTCGATCAGTTATAAAGCCCGAACTTTGAGGGATAACATTTGCATACAGGTGTCCACACCTGAGCACCACCGGTTCCTTACCTCTTACCTTCGTTCCGAAGGTATCGGAGGTCACACTTTCCCCTTGCCCGAGGAGCGCGTCCTTAGGGTAGTCATCAAGGGCATCCCGAAGGAAATAGACTCCGGGGTCGTCCAAATAGATCTGACCGAGCAGGGATACCCCGTAAGGGATGTATTCCGTATGCTAAACCGCTCCACCAAAGAAGAGTACGATATGGTACTTGCAGTCTTAGACCCCACTCCGAGTGGGAAAAAGATTTTTAACCTTCGGGAGTGCTGTAAGCTCTCGGGGTTGAGGGTTGAAACTCCCCTCAAACACTCTTTTACACGGCAGTGTCATCGCTGCCAACTCTACGGGCACGCAGCCCGAAACTGTTTTGCGAGGGCGCGGTGCGTCAAGTGTTTAGGCGACCATGGCACCTCGGACTGTAAGCGGACACTCCCGTGCGCTGAGCCGCCGGCGTGTGTGCTTTGCGGGCAACATGGGCACCCTGCGAATTATCGCGGTTGTCCTAGAGCCCCCAAGGCGCATAAGCCGCCGTCTTGGCGCATGGTGGGCCGCGACGCGGCCCGTCGTGGCACGGGAGCAAAGCCCTCATACGTGCCGGCCCCGCCTCCCGGTATTAGTCCATGGGCCAAGCCCTCCGTTACGGAGGGCCCTCCCCAACACACGGCAGAAGCCTTCCCGCCTCTGCCATCAAAATCGGCAGCCGCAGCGCCTTCCCAGGTCCCTGCGCCAATCCCTATCTTAAAAGAGAGGCCCACATTAAATGCGAGCCCTCCCACTAAAGCCCTCAGCCCTCCCATGAAGGCAACTGAGGAGTCAGGCAGCGTCCGCGACGCTTTTAATCTTGCGTTCAGCGTAATAGACGCTATAGACTTAGACGCACTCGTCGCATTCGCGGAGGCCTTTAAGTCCGCCAAAACTGCGTCCACCAAGGTGGAGGTAATAACCGAGCACGCCCTGCTCCTTAAGTCCGTGCGGCAATTTGTGGAATCCGGCACACCGCAATAGTTACGACCATATTACCCCTTCCCGACACAAAAGGCTCTTAGGAGGCCCAGGTACACTTACACACTAAAGGATTCGGATGATCCAATTATCGCAGCTAACACATTAAATTAAAAGCCGCCCGCGCGGCCAAAAATAACAATCAAGTATTCAGACATAGATTAGGGTCAAAAACCGCCTTCACCGGGGAAGGCGAGGACCTCTACTTCGCACTTCGCTCACTCCAGTGAGTTTCCGTCCTGCCCTTCAGGCGATTGACCACCCCGCGACGGCCCAAGCCGAGGTTCGAGTCTCACAGGAGACGCCCTTGCGCTAGTCGCGGGAAAAACGCCATTCTGGCCGAGCTACGCTCGCCAACCAGCCCGAGCTGAGCTGTAAAGGCCGTAAAGGCCAACAGCGAGATTCCTTTCTAAAAAAATAAAAAAAAAAATAAAAATCCTTCAAAAAACACTCTTCGATCGACTGCCGACCTGTGCGGACGTCTGCTCCTGCGCCATCCTGCTGCCATCTCGCTCACTCGCTGTGAGTCATCGCCGCTTGCCGCTGTACAGTGCGCACGCGCTGTCCGACTGCTGCCTTGCTGCCCGCTGCCCTCTCATTGGTCGCTTCGCGTCTCGGTGATTGGACATCGCGTTTGAAGGCTGCAATTTATGAGCGCGGGTTTACCTGCGGCCGTCCGATAGCCACCTAACGGTGCCAAACGGTTATCGAACGGTTAACGCCTTGTGCGGGTGTTTTGTCCGGGGTGCATACACCGTGCCTTTTTCAAGGCGCGAATCAGCCCCTCCGCTTCCTCCAAGTCCTGTGCGCAGCCGGGCCTCTTAGTAGGCACTTATTAGGGAGTAGGCACGCCAACTACTCTCTTGAAACCGGCTTCAATCAGGTCCACTGTTGGACGGGTCCTGTCACATCCGCAGGGGCTCTATTTACCCAAACTCCTGCGGGCTGGTTAGGTCTGTGACAAACCTCACCTCCGCTATCACCAGCGGAGACACATACATATTAGGGCAAACCACAGCTTAGGTACTCACACGTTAGACGTAGGTACACACTCGCCGCCAAACTGTACTGCTTCCCGCATACAGGATGGCGTCCGAGGTTCAACCGCCCGATCTAAATAAAATATTGTCATTTTTAAAAGAGCGTTTTCCGGACGCTATTAAAGCTTTTACGAGTCAGAGTGCACTGACTCACCCCGTTCGCCGTCTCCGTCGCCGCGTAAGACGAAAAAAATGCCTCCGCGAAGGCATCGCGCAATAATAGCATTTTACTAACCGACCAATCCCGTGCTCGCTCGCGCTCGCGCTCACCACTCCCTGAAGTGGGAAGCGCAAGCGATGGGGAGACGGATCTAGCGCGTCCCTTGTCGGCAATGTCGGCCCAATCCGCTCCGGCGGAAACGGTTGACGAAGCCGTATTATCTTCATCCTCGGAATCCGACGGATTCCAAACCGTCGGACGTAAGAAAAAGCGTTCGGCCAACGGTGGTCCACCCGCGAAAAGGCCTACACAGCCGACAAACACTCCGAAGAGGGACTTAAGTTCGTTATTATCGGACAAACCTGCGCCCTCCGCCCCCGCGGCGGATCGCATCAAAACCCCCCCGCCCGTCTATGTTAGGGACAAGGGCGTATGGCCCACCCTCTCAAAGCTTCTCGACACTAAGTCGATTAGTTATAAAGCCCGTACGTTGAGGGATAACATTTGCATACAGGTGTCCTCACCTGAGCACCACCGGTTCCTTACCTCTTACCTTCGCTCCGAAGGTATCGGTGGTCATACTTTCCCCCTGCCCGAGGAACGTGTCCTTAGGGTAGTCATTAAGGGCATCCCGAAGGAAATAGACTCCGGGATCGTCCAATTAGATTTGACCGAACAGGGATACCCCGTAAGGGATGTATTCCGTATGTTAAACCGCACCACCAAAGAAGAGTACGATATGGTACTAGCAGTCCTAGACCCTACTCCGAGCGGGAAAAAGATTTTTAACCTTAGGGAGTGTTGTAAGCTCTCGGGGTTGAGGGTTGAAACTCCCCTCAAACATTCCTTCACACGGCAGTGTCATCGCTGCCAACTCTACGGGCACGCAGCCCGTAACTGTTTTGCTAGGGCGCGGTGCGTCAAGTGTTTAGGCGACCATGGCACATCGGACTGCAAGCGCACTCTTCCATGTGCCGAGCCGCCGGCATGTGTGCTTTGCGGGCAACATGGACACCCTGCGAATTATCGCGGTTGTCCTAGAGCCCCAAAGGCGCAAAAGCCGCCGGCTAGGCGCATGGTGGGACGCGATGCGGCCCGTCGTGGCACGGGAGCAAAGCCCACATACGTGCCGGCCCCGCCTCCCGAAATCAGTCCCTGGGCCAAGCCCCCCGTTACGGAGGGCCCTCCCCAACTCACGACAGAAGCTTTCCCGCCTCTGCCATCTAAACCCGCAACCGCAGCGCCTTCCCAGGTCCCTGCGTCAACCCCTATCTTAAAAGAGAGGCCCACATCAAATGCGAGCCCTCCTACCAAAGCCCTCAGCCCTCCCGTGAAGGCATCTGAGGAATCAGGCAACGTCCGCGACGCTTTTAATCTCGCGATTAGCGTAATAGACGCTATAGACTTGGACGCACTCGTCGCATTCGCGGAAGCCTTTAAATCCGCTAAAACTGCGTCCACCAAGGTGGAGGTAATAACCGAGCACGCCCTGCTCCTTAAATCCGTGCGGCAATTCGTAAATTCTAACGCACCGCAATAGCTACGACCACGTCTAGGGTCAAGGCTCGATCACTGTCCGTAGTGACTTTCAACGCGAACGGTTTCAAGCCACAGTCAGATTTAATTCGGGATTTCCTCGTTCGCCACCCAATTGATATTTTCCTAGTACAGGAAACGTTCCTAAAGCCCAGCGTTCGCGCACCTAGATTCGCGAACTACGTCGCGGTGCGAAACGACCGACCTACGGCGAAAGGCGGTACGCTCATTTATTATAGACGTGCGCTTCACTGCTCACCGTTAGACCCGCCCTCCCTAATCAACATAGAGTGCTCTGTGTTACGCGTGGCTATGACCGGTCATCAGCCGATTATCATCGCATCGGTGTACCTCCCTCCCACTAAGGACATATTAGAGAGCGATCTTAGGACCCTGTTTGCACTGGGCCCCTCGGTCTTACTGGCCGGGGACCTGAATAGCAAACACGGGGACTGGAATAGCTCAAAACAAAACCCTAATGGGCGAGCCCTCAGCAGGCTTATTGACGTACTCGATTTCAATGTCATTGCCCCCATTCATCCGACTCGTCGCGGTATAAATTGTAACGGTCTTCTCTCAACGGACGTTCTAGACGTGGCGATTCTACGCAACGTGGCACTACAGCCGCGAAGCATAGAGGTGCTACACGAATTAGACTCTGACCACTTCCCGGTTCATTTTGAATTCGGCCCTCCTAACACCCAAGAGAAGAGGTACAAGTCCATTGTCGACTGGCAGAAACTAGACGAGGCCCTCAAGCCCGTCGAAGTCTCTGACCTTAATAACATCCCCGACAATTTAGTCTCGTCCGCTCACGCGTTAGACGCGCTCTCCTCGGTCACATATCACATTCAGACCAAGGTCGCCGAATCGTCCCGGAAGGTCCCAGATGAGTTCGCTCAACGTTGGGAGCTTCCCCGGACGCAAGGCGCTTACTGACCGAGAAGAACGCGGCGACTCGCGCCTTCGCTAGGGCACCGACCGATGATAACCGTAGAGCACTCCGCGCCGCGCAGCGCCGAGTTAAAGAGCGCATACGGGAAATTAGAAACGAACGCTGGGACCGTCTTACCAGCGAATTGTCACCTTCGCACACGGCCTATTGGTCTCTCGCGCGTTCCCTAAAAACCGACACGGTGGCCTCCATGCCCCCGCTAAAACGTCCAAATCAACCTGACGCATTCGATGACGACGAAAAAGCCGAGTGCTTAGCCGTAAACCTAGTAGAGCAGTGCACGCCTTATCTCGACCATAGCGACCCGGCGCACGTCGAGCACGTGAACCGCGAAGTCCAACGCATAGTCGCACTGCCCCTCCCTCCCGAGCCGCTCCCTCCTACGTCGATCGCCGAGGTCAAAACTCTAATCAAGGGTTCACTGCCTCGTAAATCACCAGGTCTCGACGCCATCTCAAACAAGGTCTTACGATGCCTCCCGCCCCATCTGATATGCTTACTAGTGGCCATATTCAATTGCCTTCTCGAAAACTGCACCTTCCCGGCGCAGTGGAAAGAGGCTATTGTAATTGGTATTCACAAACCAGGCAAGCCCCGTAACAATCCCACCAGTTACCGCCCTATCAGCCTTCTCAACACGCTAAGCAAGCTATTCGAGAAGGTAGTTAAAAAAGCGCCTCCTAGACTTTGCCCTAGAAAAGGGGCTCATTCCCGATGAGCAGTTTGGCTTTAGACCAGGCCACTCGTGCGTCCACCAAGTCCATCGAATCACGGAGCACATCCTTTCCGGGCTGAATAACAGCAGCACGAGACCAAGAGCCACGGGTGCGCTCTTCTTAGACATAGCGAAGGCTTTCGACAAGGTCTGGCACAACGGCTTGGTTTACAAGCTCTACCACCTTCAAGTGCCATTAAGACTCGTGCGTATAGTACACGACTTCTTGTCCGACCGCTCTATGCGCTATCGTGTTGAAGGGACGTTATCGTCCCCTAGACCCATCATGGCCGGAGTCCCTCAAGGCTCGGTCCTCTCGCCCCTTCTTTTCACGCTGTTTACAGGCGACATTCCTAGGGCTCCTAACGTGGAACTAGCCCTCTATGCTGATGACACCGCTCTCTATACCACTCACAAGGACAGAGGTGTCATCGTGGATAGACTCCAGACCGCTATCACGTCGCTAGGCGAATGGTTTCGGAAATGGGGCCTCCAAATAAATCCCGAGAAAAGCGTCGCAGTTCTCTTTGCCAGGGGTAACCCCGGTGCGAACGCTCTTTCTCGGGAAAAATTCCGCCTCAAAAAAGAGGTAACCCTATACGGGCAAGCCATCCCGTGGCAAAAATCCGTCAAATATCTAGGAGTAACGCTCGATAGCGACATGTCTTTCCGTAAGCATATAGCCGCCGTTCGCAAGAAGGCCTCTTTCGTCCTCTCTCGCCTCTATTCATATCCTCCTAAACAAAAGGAGTAACATGTCCCTTAGACATAAGGTGACTTTGTACAAGGCCTGCATCCGACCGTGCATGACATACGCTAGCGTAGTATTTGCGCACTGTGCCCCCTCCTACATCCACCGGCTACAGGCGCTTCAGATGCGATTCATGAGAGTTGCGACCGGGGCGCCCCTCTATGTGAGAAACGTCGATCTCCACCACGACCTGGAGCTCCCTACCATAGCCCAATGGATGAAGTTGGCGTCCGCACGCCACTTCGACAAGGCTAAACACCATCCCAACCCTTTGGTGCGTAAAAGCATCAACTATTATCCTTTCCCGCCGGCTAAAAAATGTCATAGGAGGCCCCGACACACACTAACGGATCCGGATGATCCAATTACTGTAGCAAACAATAAATTAAAAGCCGCCCGCGCGGCAAATAATAACAATCAAAGTATTCAGACACAGATTAGGGTTAAAAACCGCCTTCACCGGGGAAGGCGAGGACCTTTATTTCGCACTTCGCTCACTCCAGTGAGTTTCCGTCCTGCCCTTCAGGCGATTGACCACCCCGTGACGGCCCAAGCCGAGGTTCGAGTCTCACAGGAGACGCCCTTGCGCTAGTCGCGGGAAAAACGCTCATTCTGGTCGAGCTACGCTCGCCAAAACAGCCCGAGCTGAGCTGTCAAGGCCCTAAAGGCCAACAGCGAGATCCCTTTCAAAAAAAAAAAATAAAATCATTTTTAGTTTTTCTTATGTTTAAATAACATAATATTAAAATTACAGACATTCTAAAATACTTTGAAATTTTTATAAAAAAAAAACTTACAATCGCGTCTGGCGCATAGTTAGCAATGTAAAAAATGTCTGGCAATAAAAAAAGTATGTCAGGTAGACTTATTTAAAAAGGAAAAATCAAAAATTACGCTTCTTAAAATGCAATGCTTCATCATACTGCAATACTTTTTCGTTTTAATTCAAGACTTAACAATCGAATTAATGTCTGGCAAATTCATTTTTAGATTTTCTTATATTTAAATAACATAATATTAAAATTACAGACATTCTAAAATACTTTGAAATTTTTATAAAAAAAAAACTTAAAATCGCGTCTGGCACATAGTTAGCAATGTGAAAAATTTCTGGCAATAAAAAAAGTATGTCAGGTAGACTTATTTAAAAAGGAAAAATTAAAAATTACGCTTCTTAAAATGCAATGCTTCATCATACTGCAATACTTTATCATTTTAATTCAAGACTTAACAATCGAATTAATGTCTGGCAAATTCATTTTAAGATTTTCTTCTATTTAAATAACATATTAAAATTACAGACATTCTAAAATACTTTGAAATTTTTATAAAAAAGAAACTTAAAATCGCGTCTGGCACATAGTTAGCAATGTGAAAAATGTCTGGCAATAAAAAAAGTATGTCAGGTAGACTTATTTAAAAACGAAAAATTAAAAATTACGCTTCTTAAAATGCTTTTAAAATCCAGGATATTGGCTGGACAGATAGGATGCGCACTAAAGAACTCAACCACTACCGCCAGCCAGATTGCCCAGACTATAACCGAAAGTGCAAGAAGGAAGACATATCACAAAATCAGCTGACCTGAAATTCTTTCTCGAAAACGTTGCTACCTCCCGTACTTATAAGTGTTTTAAAAATGTGAAGCCTAAAATCATTTTTTTCAATTCTCTGGTCCGTAGCGTTTTGGAATATGGTAGTGATGTTTGGAATCCTCAATATTCTGTCCATGTTGACAGAATCGAACGAATTAACCGCCATTTCTCCGAACATCAATGCCGATTAAATAATAACATTAGCTATAAATGTGAGTATAAAAAAAGACTAGCTTTCTTTCTATTGCAGTGGCACATTGAGGCCTTTCTTTTATAGAAGGCGGGTGGGGATCGAAACCACCCATTATGATTTCTGCTTATACGGCCTCTCCTGACTGAAAGAACACATAATATCAGGCGCAGTCCTGACAGCCTTAGTGAAAAAAATATTATTTTACATGTAAATCGTTGTACACCAAGTCTGTGCACCAGGATAGCAGGAGGTACAAGGAGCTATCGACGCTTGGTTAAATCTTGCAGCCAATATAAAAAACACAATTAATATGAAAAGTTTTCTTTAAGCGGCCTAGAGCTAGATGACTGAACGTATTAGAGATTTTTCAGTACAAATGCCCGCAACAGGCTTCATTGATAAGATTATTTATGATTGTTCAAAAAAATTATATTTTACATGTAAATCGTTGTATACCAATTCTTTGTACCAGGCCAGCATGAGGTACAGGGAGCTATCGACGCTTGGTTTAATCTGGCCGCCAAAATGAAAAACACAAATGTGTTTGGTGAGCAGGTGAGCAGGTGGTACAAGTAGTTATCGACACTTATCTTGTGGTGGACTACGGAAATAAACATTTTTACGCATGCAATACAAGTTATAGTAGAATGATCTGTCTGATGTTAATTAAACATTTCATTATATTCATTCGTAGATAGAAATATATATTTTTGTAATTTTAATAATTAGTACATATTACCTACTGTAATCGACTGCTTACGTTATTTCTATTTAAATAAAATTCTCGTTAAACATTTGAACAAGATGAACGTTGATAAAAGAAGAAATTGTTTAATCCGACTGAAAAGCGAGCGTAAGACTACTACTATGTACTATTTATAGTTTCATGGCCGAAATTCAAACGAAAATAACATAAGTTTACGTTTCTTGGTGAAATGGACACGTGTGTCGTGCAGCGAATTATAATTGCCGCAGTTCTATTCAAATAAATATATAAATACAAAAAAAAATTAAAACAATGCCGGCTTACGATTGGCCTGTTGATACTGAAAATTTACATGTAATGCGAATTGTTACACCACGGAATGTTGTTATGTGTGGAATTTTTGGAATGTAAGTTTTTATTATTTAAGATTTTTTTAATTAAACATAAGCAACTCACCTTCTCAAAATTTTTTTCACATTATAACATTTCGATTTAGAATTTGTGTTAAAAACAATTTTTTTATTTGTTAACATGTATAGCTTTAATATATATAAATACTAAATAATATAATAAAAGGGTTGGATTTACAATTAACGTCGCCCGAATTTGATGATAGTGGGCGTTTTCCAATTACAGCACTAGAGCGCATTATGGGGCATAATGCTCAACGTTGAATGTTCCAACTACAGCAACGCTTCGCAGTTCGCACAATTGAGCACTCTCAAAAGTACCTAATGCTCTCGCGTGCTTCTCGCAATGAATACCAGACAGAAAATTGACCAGAGTTTTCCTTTAAGTTGGCATTGATCGAAATTATCGTTAGTAAATATTATTTATTGTTGAAAAATTTGTAAGGCTTTCGTTTCGTCGTAGAAATAACTTTAATTATTTTGGAAATAATTAAAGTTATTTCAAACTGCTAAAAAAATAAATATAAGTATGGATATATTTATAAATAGTTACTTTTTTTATATTCCACATTTAAAATATGAATAGAAATTCATTTTAAAATTCGTATCTGTAAACAAATTTATTTTACAGGATTATACTTTTGTAAACATTGCAATGGTTTTGAAAAAGTATATAATTTTTTTAGAAATCATTTAAAAAATTACTCAAAACGTACTTAAATGAAAAATTAAACATTTAAACTTAAAAAACTGCATTAAACTTCTTACATGAAACTAAATATTTTCCTAATTTAGCTTATTAACCTTATATTCTTTAAAGGTTTTCTCTTATTTCAGTAAAAAAATGTTAATGAAATAATTTGATTGTTAAAATAAGCGTAAATAGTTTTCAACCAATTTTTATTGTTTACCACATTATTTATAGGTACATTAATGAGGTTGCTAACTCTATTCAGAACATTTTTTTTCAACACTGACTTAGCGCACTCTGCTGATGCATTTGAAAACTAATTCACGTTCCAATTAAGCTTCAGCATAATGCGGAATTGTGCGCCACTGAGTCGCGTTACGAGGGAGGCACTGAAAATTTCGGGAATCAAGGAAGTGACACAACATTACTATTTAAAAATATATTTATTGCTTTTCGAAGTATTTTGAATTTTAAATTTGACACATTTCTCATACGATGGAACCAATCATTGAAGCAACATTCCATTCGGAAGTTGGGGTCTCCAAAATGGCCGTTTTGTAGGCGTCCACAGCTTCTTCAAGTGATGAAAATCTCTGACCACGCAATTTATTCTTTATTTTAGGGAAAGTATAGAAATTAGGGATGCATCCGATACCGATGCCGATACCGATATATCGGCGATACTTTGGGTTTGCCGATATATCGGCATCGGCGATATTTTCATTGCCGATTCACCGATACTTTTCAAATTTCACGCTTTAAAAAAATAATGTCAACGCGCATTTTGTATGATCTAGTTTGTTGCAAACGAGCCACGGACTATTGTTGCCGGAGAAATCCCCGCGTTTTATTCAGTTTGTTGTCTCTATCATTCGCTTGAGGACAAAGCATTATTATTTATGTATATATGTATTTCATTTCGCTTAACACTATTTATTTATTAACACTTTGTTGCATTACAATATAAAAATTGAACATAATTAAATGAAAAGGAGGGCAAAAATACATATTACATATAAACTAAAAAAAGTCTACATGAAAAATAAAAAATGCACATGAATCACGATAATTTACGATCAGTCTCACGTCAGTTAGTAGTTAGTACAAAAATCTCTTGTTGGATTGATTAGTAGACCAAAATTTTTACTCGAGTCAACTATCTTTGACAGCGCATAGTTATTAGATATTATGGCTTGCGGGAGATCATTGAGACTTTATTGAACGTAGATTTGAAGATCATTTAGTTTGCTTTTAACTGCTATCGCGAGTAGTATTTTTTCGATACCAAATTTAATATCATACAGAATTACAACAATGTTATCATTGTTAATTTTAATTAATAATAGTTATCTATTTTAATTTAATTATTACTCTTAATTCTTAATTTTAGTAACAAAACCTTTCAAATTATTCAAAGTTTGTGACTATTTTTTGTATATAATATGTATATTTTTTTAAATAAAAATTATAAACTTTAACTAGATATATTTTACCTTAATTTAATTTTAATTCAATAAGCGTTGGTATCGGTATCGGTATCGACGATATTCCTATAAGTGTATCGGCATCGGTATCGTATCGGCAAAAAAGCGTATCGATGCATCCCTAATAGAAATCATTAGGGCTTAGTTCGGGGCTGTACGGCGAATGGTCTATTAATTCTATGTTTTCTTGCTCTAAAAACTCTTTTGTTCTGTGCGCGGTATGAGAACTCGCATTGTCGTGATGGAGGATGATGCGGCGGTTGCAGTTCTCTTTACAGAGTTCAGAAACGACCTGTGGCAAACAAATGCTAGCATACCATTCTGCATTAACCGTTCTTTGTCCCTCAAGAGGAATAGTCGCAACATGGCCGGTTTTGGAGACAAATGTGGCCACCATTTTTTTTGCAACACTCCGTGCACGAACAATTTTCGTAGGCTTTAACTCATTTTCGAAAACCCGAACTCGTGACTGGTTTTTTGTTTCGGGTTCTTACGCGTATATCCAGGATTCGTCACCTGATACGATGTTGTATACAGCATTTAAGGATCCTGCGTGGAATCTTTCGAAAGTTCTGACGCACCAAGTAACGCGAGCCGCTTTTTGCTCTTCACAGAGCGAATGCGGTATCCATCAGGAAAACAACTTTTTTACACCTAATTGTTCATGCAAGATTATTTGTATTTGACTCATGCCAATGTCTAAAGTTGCCAGAATTTCGCGGTATGTCACATGTCGATCTTCCTCAATCAGCTTGCGCACAGCATCAACGTTTTCTTGGGTGACTGCAGTTTTTGGACGACCTTGACGGGGATCATCACTGAGCTTGACACGTCCACGTTGAAATTCAGCAAACCAGCGATAAATTGTGGTTTTGGATGGGGCTTCATCACCAAATGCAGAAATCATCCGGTCAACACACTGTTTTTGTGATAAACCACTTCGAAAGTCATGATAAATCATCGCTCTTGAATTTTCTCGAGTCAATTCCATTTTCTCAACGACTAAACAAGTTTGACAAAACTTTGTGAAAAGACCGAGAATCTTTTTAAAAAAATTTTTTTATTAGATTTAAAAAAAGGAGTTTTCAATTAAAAAGATTTAAATATGACAGGAACAGTGGTATTATTCCATTCCCGATACTTTTAGTGCAGCCAATGTATGCTCTGTAATTGGAAAACAGGGACTGATTATGTAGGTATCTCGACCTTGATTGTGACAGGTCCAAGAGATTATATATTCTAAAACTTTTATATTATATTATATTCTAAAAATTCAAAACCTAGGAAATAATCGATTAATAATAAAAAGAATCGATTAATTTTTATTCATCGATTTTTCATGCTAAAAAACAATCGATTAGTTAAAAATCGTTTTTTTATGCAGAATGTCACATCTCTAATAACCAATAGAAAGGTAGAAAATGCACGGTTTGTTTACGAATTTAACTACATTACACAAAATTTTAAATATGTAATTATTTTTAATACTTAGACGCAACTCCGACTCCAAAAATCACTTAACCATTTTCAAAACCTTAGTCTTGTCCGTAATGTAGTCTGTGTTGTTAATGTCAATTGTCAAATTACAGATGTAAAATTCAAAATAATATAAAATAAATCCAAAATAAATTACATTATACATATTTTCGTCGGCTTATTGGCTACAAGTTTTTTATTTTCAAAATTATTAATTGTAACTGAAATACGTTTAAGAAAATGAGTAAAACATCAATGCAACAAACGTCGCCTGCCTCTGCTACAGAGCTAAATAGAGATGCAGAAGATTACTCTACTACGCCAGAATTTATTTACGGTGGACCTTTTATAAAAGTTGACAAACCATCCCCTTTTTTAAATGTTGCTACGCCAATCAATCTTCAGCTACAAGGATCATTTAAAAAGTACGTATGACACAATAATGCCAGTCAGAATCCCTCAGTGATAGCATAATTTGTGTTTTTTTAGGATCTAAATCAGTAAAAATACAATACACTTTGAAAGCAAATGCTCACCAAAATATTCTTTATATATGTGGTAGATTTACTATATAACTTATTAGCATTAGGTTATTTCATTTTCATATTATAGAAAAACTATAACAGTCCTATTAGACTGAGTCTTAATCCTCATCTATGAAGATTCTCTTGTATAGCTAGAACTGTTTACAAATTATTTTAGACATTTATAGAATCAATAACTTGTATACCATAAATTAAATATGTATCTTTAAGTTAGAGTAATTGTGATAAACATTTAACCAATGAAACATTGTATTTGTCATTCGTTCTTTAAACAATGTATGTAATTTAAAATTATACATTGTCTTATGATTGAAGAAGAAACCTTTATGATTTATTAAGATTAATCCAATAAGATACTTTATATAGCATAGTTATAAAGTATCTTATTGGATTAATATTTAAATGTGACTTGACAATTGGCTTAAAAAATATCTCCGCCTCTTATCTACAGATGCTAGGAATTACATTTATTTTATTTGAAAAAATACAGAAATGTATGAGATGGTGGAAAACAAATTGGTCACAATTTCTCCATCCACCAAAGCATCAACATTCATTAAAAATAATATTGTAATACTAAAAAAAAATAACAAATTTATCACTTCTTAAAGTGTTAGGTACAAAGTGCAAGGGTATGGATAACTAATGAAACCTTAATTATAGATTCAAATTGATCACAAATATGTTACATTTTTTTTTTAATATCACTCTTTGCGCCTCATATAGATCTTTCTTTTTCCTTTATGATTATAATATAAATTTTCAAAAAATTTGGACTCCAAAGTGGGAAATAAATTTCAAATTAGTTTTTCAAAAAAATCAACCAATTTTTTCATCCAAATATAGCTTAGAGTATATTTTAAGTATACCAAAAGTTTAATTCTGGGATCTAGTCATTACACAGTAGATTATGCCAACAAAATGATACATTTTGTGGCAGCGCGTTCAAGCTCCAACAACAATTATACGCACTATTAGTGAAAGTGAAACCATAGTTCAATCTGATTTATTATTATTTTTGAGAAAACTAGAGCTTTGTTGTCCAAGCTATAATTCACCCAAATATAAACAAACAAATTCTACAACCTTTTTGCTGTCATGTGAAATGGTCATTGATTTTAAATTGATTTTTAATAAGAATCTAAAAAATAATTACTAATTGCTCACTTAATTTATCAACGATGCAGATTCTGTATACAAACTACTGAAACAATTTTTTTCAAAATAATCTACTTATAATAAATTCATTCATACACTCATATATTTTCTTCTTAAACTATTTAGATACCCCACATTATCATCATATCATTCAGTTGTCACATATGTATGTCTATATTCATATTCTTAAATTTTAAATAATTAAGTAATAAAACATATAATTGAAGTTATACTTCTTTAGGCGCGTTATGAAAAATTTATGAGAGTGAAATTTTACGATGCGCGCGCACCTGTGACACAAAATTAGGACGTGTGATTATAGCGTGCGCGAGCGAGATAGGAATAAGACAATCTACAAGTAAAAAGAAATAGAATATGCGTGAAGTTCGTATGCCAAGAATTTTGAATGACCATAATGACATTTGTCATTTACCTTTTAAACAAATAAAGGAGTTTTAATTATTTTTTCAAAGAAATTTAGCAATGCTTTTTGAATTATATATAATCAGAAGTGATTTAAATTGAATATTTAAACCAATACTAATTAATATTTGTGAAAAACTGTGCTCATCAACCTTCCTAAGTGCTTCATTACAATTGAGGTTAACTATCAGTTTGTATTATTATTATCGAGTAATGTTTTGATTAAAAAAATTACCACATTGTTTAATCAAAACATGTAATTTTTCTCTAGCAAATATAAGGACAAGAGACAAAAAACAATTGATGAATCAGTGTAAGTGCACTAAATTGAATACAAAAAAAGAGTGGTCATCTTATCGCTGTAAAACATCAAAAACTGGAGGTGGAACAAAGCCAAACTATTTTTAATAATGCCAAAGAAGTATAACTTCTTACGCGCGTACATAAGTACACGCACCCTTTTTTTTTTCACTTAAGTTTAAGATCAATAGTCGATCTTAACCTAAGAAGATCATTAATTTATGTCTACAATAATAGTGAAGTTAGTCTGTAGTATACTGAAAGATCATAAATGTTAAATTTTATTTTAATGATAGTTTCTTATTAATTGCCGATATTTAATAAAAAATCGCGGCCCAACCTCCCTTGTTATATTTTCTATAAAGCCTAATGCATAAGCTTTAATCTATTTTTATATATTATTTATTTTATAATACATATTTCATTTTTTCACTAAATTTTTATTAGTATCAATCAGAGAAACGATACTATGTATGTTAAATAATTAAGAATGTATCTAGACATTTTTCGAAGGTTCTTCCAGAGCCCGGATAGCTCAGTCGGTAGAGCATTGGACTTTTAATCCAAGGGTCCAGGGTTCAAGTCCCTGTTCGGGCGATATTTTTTATTTTTAAATTATATTTTTAACATTAGATAGCTTGTTGAAAAACTTGTAAGACATTTACAGTGTTAAAACCTTATGTCTTTATTTTTGTTACAGGAGTTTCGCATACTATTCACTTAAAGAACGCATGCCTGTGATATTAACCAAAGTAATAGATTATGTGTCAAGAGAAGGATCAAAAATTAAATCCGCAAGCGGTGGTGTAAGTATTGATTTATGTTACAAAAATTTTAGCTGCTGATTACCTTAATCCTCCCCCCTCCCCCCTCTCCTAGATTCCATGGTTCAAATTGTACAAACAAGTGTATTTTATTTTGAAAAAAAGTATTTAAAATAAAATGGTACAATATTAGGTAGACGCGAATTTGTGACGTACATTAGTTTTAAATTATAACGTACGTTATGATTAGATGAACGTATAATATGACGTACATTAGTGCTAAATGTGGAAACTGATAATTGGCCTTCATCATATTAATTATATAATATCGAACCTTTTTTAGCTGTAAGTTTCCCTAAAATTGTAAAATAAAAAAAATAACGAATGAAACAGGGGTAAACAGATAGTCGTTTAAAGTACAACGGTATTCATAGATGTACGAAACCAGTGGCGGATTTACCAGCTGGTTGAGTAGGCTGGAGCATGGAGCCTAGGGCGGCAAATTTGGGAACCGTTTTTTTTTGCTACCTCAGAAATCAAAAATATTCCTGCATGACGGTTTTCTGATATTTTACAGATAGAAAAACAAATTTTGTTGATGACTTTCCCCTCTCACTTGTCATTGTTCATTCGGTGTAGCAAACATCCATATTCTAGAGGAAAACAGCTAGTTCGCCGCCCCCCAAACAGTATTCGACCTCTGCGCCCTCAGCTCACACTTTGTATGTGTTAAAAGAGTGAAATTGCAGAAAATGTAATTCCCTCTTCTCTCTTTCCCCTATCAACCCATACATGTCAGTCTTACTACTGGTTAGACGCTGGAAACTGGATGGTTGGTGTATAATTTTGTGCTAAAATCAAACCCTTATATTATTTTATGTGCAACATTACAACAACAAAGAAATTGTTGGATTGAAAAATGTTCTAGAACATGACAATTGTGGAGACAAGGGCGGCAAAAACTTCACAGCCTATACTTTGAACATTTGTTAATCCGCCACTGCGTGAAACTACAAGAATCACACACGCACGTAGTACGCAAAAGAGCGTACTAATTTTTAAAAGGCAACGCACTCGCGAGCTTCTCATTGAGAGTACAATACAGTACACGGCACGACACGGCAGTATCACTTAGCCACCAGTTCTATAAAAAAATAACAGATATTTAATGTTTTGTCCTCATTACACTCGTCATACCTTGAAATAATTTCATAATTTGACTTTTTTCAGACCGACGATGACCTCCATTCCTTTATACAATACGTGTCAAAACTTAAAAACGACTTGGTGACAAACAAAAAGTACGATTTATTAACTGTAGACACCCCTGAGGCTAAGCGATGGAACCAATGGATCGAGAGTTGTGACGCCCAAACCTATTTTATGAACACCTGGGTGTTTACTGAGTGCTACGTCTATAGGAGATTGAGAGAGGGCTGTGAATTGATGTAAGTATCTCACTGGTGAATGGGATTAAGGGTATTTGTTGTTTGTTTTTTTTTATAGAACGGGGGACAAACGGGCAGGAGGCTTACCTGATGTTAAGTGATACCGCCGCCCATGGACACTCTCAATGCCAGAGGGCTCGCGAGTGCGTTGCCGGCCTTTTTGAATGGTACGCTCAAACCTAGGAATTAAATATTATGACACTATCTGGTCAATATATTCTTGAAGCCTTGTTGTATGTAAAAAAATATAAACGAATTAAAACAAATGGTGACTTTCACCAGTATAATACGCGACATAGAACTAATTTAAGTGTACGACCAACCAGGCTCCAGAAGATAAACCACTCCTTATATGGAAATTGTATTCGTTTTTACAACTAACTACCAAGCGAAATTAGACAATTATCGCTAAATAAATTCAAAGCCCTCGTTAAACGTAAATTAATCAATAAATTTAACTTTTTTTTGACGTTCATAAGTGTACTTGTTTACCTATATGAATAAAGATATTTTGAATTTGAGTTTGATATGTGCAAAGTTTTATTATACGTCGCCGTTTTAATCCTACACTATTCGTTACACAAACCAATTGAAAATAATTATGTAAAATTTACAAATCTAACCACGATGACAAGCAATAACACTAATAAAGAAGTAGGTGATCAGCCTTCTGTGCCAGACGCCGTCGAGTTTTTGGGTCTAAGGCATGCTGATTTCCTCACGATGTTTTCCTTCAACCTACTAGCGAGTGTGTCTCATAGAAAGTCAATTGGTGTCACAGCAGGGGTTTCAAGCCTACCTCAGGGATGCGAGTGCTTCAATTTTTTTTACCTCTTGTTCATATTTATACAAATCTTAAACTTTAGATTTCCGAGACTTAGAGGGAGGGAAAAAGGAAGATATATTAGGAATTTAATTGTTATTAAAATATTAAGTGCCAAAAATTAATACAAATAATTAATTTAATTTATTTCTTCGATGATAAAAACACGTGGCATTTTAATTTACAATTGGTCTTTTGAGATTTCAATAAATTATTTTGCCTAAAATATAAAATACTTTCTTACATAAATTCTCTTTACGAAATTTTAATTTTAAAAATAGAATTTCTATAAGGTAATTCATCCTTCTCACTCTCTCTTAATCGGTCTCGATCGCTCTCTCCCTTTTCTTCGACAAAAACGCTGCACATATTCGTGACGTTCCGTAAAAAATTTACCCTCATGCGCCCAAAGAAGTTTCACTTCAAAACTTCACTTATGAGACCTAATTTAATAATACATAGACTTCATAATAAATTAAAAGGTGAAACTTATTTTAGAAAAGGATTAGCAAATTTTGATCCTTTTGACGAGCAAAAGGACCAATCGTTTAACAATAGTATGGAGCCGATGTGTGTTGTGGCTGAAAAGTTGCTTACGATGTTACCTGAAAGTGATAAAGACAAGAGGAAAGCGGACTTTATTTCTTTACTTAAGGTATAGAGAATTTATGTTCATTTAAATGTATTTTCGAACCTAGTATCAATAGGGATTCATGATTCTTAAGAGTAACTTTTTTTATTTTATTTTATTCCATATCATTATTCTAATAATTTATTTTGGATGTTAATTTTGCAATTGTATACATTGTTATCTAAATTACTTTACCCCTAGTTTTTCTTTGGTCTTTTTCCAGCAGGGTTGCCTCATTATTAATTTATGTTATCTGATTGTATATGTATTATATAATAATACAAGAAAGTGTTAATAAATAATTAAATAACTTTACAAAACTCTATGGTAGATACTTAGTAAATTAGGTGGAAATAATTTGTTAAAAGGCCGGCAACGCACTGGCGAGCGGTATGGAATTAAGTGCGCCTCCTACCCGTTTGCCAGGGGACATATATAATATATATATATTATTCTCTTAGACTCTTCTAAGTTTTAACATTCTTTATTTATCCAATAAATAACTAGGATGAAATTCAGAAACGAATTAAAATCCAATCGGTTATTGGAAAAATGTAAAATAATAAATAATACATTTCAAAATACATATGTTACGGCTTAGGGCTTACAAGTTTTAAGACATTTCTTGGACGATAATAATACTGATTAAAATTTATTTTGGAAAAAAGGGTCTTTTAAAAGTAATTATATATAAGCGATGAGTTTTAGTTCATTCTTAACATTAAATAATGGCGGTTTCAGATTTGTCTATGGTCCAACAAATGTGATCTATCGTTGTCTATGGGTGAGCAAGTTACCTTAAAGAATGAAGGAGTCAAGACGACGCCATCTAGAGATGTCCTCGATCCTTTTCAAATGGTTTTGGATCTTAAGGATAAGGTAATATATTAATAATCATAAACTAGATAGATTAAAATGGGGTTTTCGGACGGATGAATGACATAAGTAAATGTAAAGCTATTTTTAAATTATCACTACATAGTATAAAACAAAGTCGCTTTCTGTGTACCTGTATCCCTATGTATGCTTAAATCTTTAAACTACGCAACGGATTTTGATGCGGTTTTTTAATAGATAGAGTGATCGAAGAGGAAGGTTTATATGTATAATAACATCCATTAAATAGTGGAGAAAAAATGTTATTTTTGAGGTTTCTAATGTGATGTCGTAAATAATTTAATTTTTCCACTTACATTGCAAACGCAGGCTGAACCCTACGAGATTTATCAAAATAATGTACTAAGTATTGTACACATTGAAAAGGTCTACAGAAAATTCCATTGGTATCTCTTGTGGATATCCCACAATAAATTTTTTTTGTCATTTACTTTTTACGACAAGAAATGGCTAATTTTAGAAGCGATTTTAATCCTTATCCAATTTTTTTGTTGAAGTTATACTTCTTTAGGCGCGTTATTAAAAATTTATAAGAGTGAAATTTTATGGTAGGTTCACACGCGCGCGTTCAACGTGCACATTCACATTCACGAGCGTGTAAACGGTACGCCCGAGCCCGTGAACGCGCCTGTGAACGTGAATGCCGCGAATCGGGCAAGTGTCGGTTTTTTGGCAAAGTTCAAAGGATGAATGTGCGGGCACCCGGTGACTGTTTACACGCGCGCAGGCAGTCAGTCTCTCCCGCGCTTTCGCAACGAGTGGATCTTCATTCAACGTTGCTAAGAAAGTCGCTACGATCGGAGATTACAACATGGCGGAATGGTCAAACGAGACAATTTTGACGTTCCTGGAATATTACCAGGAAGAAGAAGTATTATGGAACCCCGGACATAAATTCCATAAGGACAAGAAAAAAATTCATGATGCTTGGACGAAAATTGGTAGATTACTAAATGTGTCAATCAAGGATTTGAAAACAAAAAAGGATACCCTAATGGGAACATTGAGGCGCCATCTGAAGAAAAAACAAGAATCTATGCGATCTGGTGCAGGTAGGTACTTAAGTTTACTTTACGTATAGTTACACCTTTTCAAAGCTAAAAATAAAAATTAATTAGTTAATTATTTATTTTTATTTTACCTAGGCTTAGGCCAAGATTGGTTTGGTTTCAAATCCGAAGGTCCCAGGTTTGATTCCCGTTTGTGGTACAACATTTTAGTGATTAATTATATTTTTCAGGGAGTGATGAGATATATGAACCCATTTGGTTTGCATACCAGATAATGGAGTCCTTTCTGCTGCCTGTTTATACCAGTAGGGCTACACTCAACACAGAAGAGGTAAATAAATTAGTTTCGTATGTTTTAATCATTATATTTAAATAAAGGTAGTATTAGTAACTTAGTAGGTACATATTAGTTTGATAAAAATAGTTAGTTTTTTTTCCTGGCGGCACGGTACGCCGGAGGTCATGGGTTCGAGTCCCGCCTGTGTCATTTATTTTTCAGTTTTTTCTATTCTATTCTGCGTTATAACAAAAAAGTTTTACATTTATATAATTTTAACATAATATGTAGGTAGGTACATTGTTAGTGGATAGCCCTTTAAAAATATGAAGAAAATTCGTCCCTGATTTCTCTAGCGTTCAGAGGTGATCTTCGTGCTATCATTGGCAAATCTCTTATAGCGTTATATCCACCTGCGTTTGTTCGCCACGATCCAGGCCTTGTCAGATTGCCGTTATCATCATATTCATCAAACGTTCCTGGAGGAGTATATCTTGCTGCGGATTTCTGAGAAAGTTGTGTAGCAGTACACATGTCAATTGTGATACAATATCTGGATCCAGATCAATTGGTCGTCGAAATATTCTAAATACTGCACTTAAGATTCCGAATGTGTTTTCCACCACAACTCGGGATCTGGACAGACATTTATTAAATATCCTTTTTTGTGAATCCGAATCATTGTTTCATTACATGTGTACTGAGTGCAAAAGCACCATCGCCTATGAAGACATATGGCACATCAATATTTGATCCGGGAAGAGGACATGGTGTGGGTAGATCTAATTCGTTTCCACAGATTTTTTTCCATAACAATGAATTGTTGAATACACCACCATCACTTATTCTTCCTTGGCTTCCAATGTCGGCAAATATAAATTTATAATTGCTATCCACTAGTGCCATTAGAACAATGCTAAAAGTCTTCTTATAGTTATAAAACTCGGTTCCACTGTGATAAGGGTTTTCCATTACGATATGCTTGCCGTCTATTGATCCGATACAGTGTGGAAATTTTCTTCTAAATCCTTTATCGATATCTAACCAACCGTCCGCTGTTGTGGGCATCTGAAATAATAATAGCATATATTAGCATTAAATTAATTAAAATACTTTTTTTACAGACACCATCAACGTCATCAGAATCACATGATTCACAAATACCAAAGGAACCTTTTGGAGATGAAACAACACCGGAACTACATGAAGCTATCGACAACGAAAGAACTGATAGCGAAGTGATGGAACATTACAATCGCCAAGGACTCCAACCTCACAGATGCAGCCTACTCAAGCAAAAAATAGCCGTCGTCGCTCAGTACCTAATACAGCCGAGCAGCAAATGGCTACAGCATTCGGTTAATTGACTAATGTTTTAGGACAACGTCAATCACATACCGCAATTAAAGAAGATGATGACTGCGATCTCTAAGCCAAGCTTTTGGCTACAAAACTGCGAGAACTGTCCAAAGACGAACGTAAATTAATAATGTATGAAATAGATGGCATATTTGTTAATAGAATTCAGTGCAGGCTACCTAGACGTGAAACACCATCTCCACTATATTCAAACCCATATTCTAGACCACCGTCAGTATCGACTTCATGCAGATCACAAGCGAAGCGAAGCCGACCTTCAAGTACTTTAAGCTCATATTCCGAACCAATTTCAAACATTCATGCATCAAATCAACCTGTTGAACTCTCAGATCAACGCACATCTATTCAATGTATAAACGACCTCTTAATGCAAACCCCATCCTTTCAATCTGCAAACGCACACTCAATCCAACCCCCATCTTTTCAGTCTGCAAACACACACTTCATCCAGTCAGACATTTATTCAGTCCAATCTCCATATGTTCAATCCGCAAACACGTACTCAATCCAACCTGCACACACACAATCCACAAACATCACAAACTGGTGGACCATAGCCACCATCACCTTCTCCAGACACAATGGACGTGGCAGAGATGATACTGCAACAGTTTGAAGTTGATTTCAATGAATTTGATTGTGACGGTGTCGAGGTAGGAATGTTAATTATAAATATGATGTATGCTCACAACAGTACTTTATTCCCCTACAGGGTAGTCAGAGATATTCTAATACCTCAGAATATCCATGTTGCACTTGTAGTACCGAAACTCTATCCAGCCAGAAGTGAGCCCATTCCCACTTATAATTGACAGTGGGTATAATACACCTTAACACCTGAATGCGAACCACTCACCATGATACTTAAAATAATAGATGTTATTTATATATTTTAGGATATTACAAATAAAATCATTTTGGAATCAATTGATATCCCAAAAGCAAATAAAGCGAACAATGATAAGGTAATAAATCAGTTTTGACATAACTTGAATACTAGAAAAGCCAGACAAAGGTGTGCACAACAGTGACAACATAACTTAACAATTTCATTATTTTGTAGGATTATAATCCAAAGGTTAAAGAAAATCATGTCGAACTGAACAACAAGAATCCCCAAACAACTCCAAAGAAACATACAAGGAAGACACCGGTATTATATTTAAATTATCTCTATCTCTAAATAGAATAAAAGTTGCTATTCAGGTCTGTAGCATGTGCAATTAGTTTTTCTAAACTACACAACGGATTTTGATCTGACTAATTTATAGACTGTTCTTCCAGGAAGGATTTGTATAATATGAATTATAAATTTTTTAAATTTTGCATGGACAGAGCTTAAATTAATTTTCTCTTATTTGTTGCAGAAAGCAAGTAGTAGTTTTAGTTTTGGAGAGGCCTCGTATCAATATATGCATAGCTTTAGGGCTCTGGAAAATGAGCGACTCCAAATAGAACACAAACATAGAGTTAAGAATATGGCAGAGATGCACAACCAAGTAATGATTAATTTAAAATTACAAACCGAAATTCTGATGAAGACATTAGAGTCACTTAAAAATAAATAGTATACTGAAATAAAAATGTTTTAAAGATAAATAGTGTTTTATTTGTTTAAATAACTTAATTGTTAAAACAACCTAAATCAAGAACTATCAAACTTAAAAGTTTTCATCAATAAAAATGGCTCTCACTGCTGCTCCACGCAGTGTATTTTGAGATGAGGGCACTGTTGGTAGTGAGGGCAGGGTCTCTTCATCATCATCAGAGATATGTTCCTCTTTTAAATCAATGGCTATATTGTGCAATACTGCTAAAGCTACAACATACATCTTAGTGTTTGGTAGAGATGTTCTAAATTTATAATAATATATACTTTTAACTTATTAGAATTTATGTTACACTTAATGTAAGAGATAATAAATATTTATTTATTTAATTTTTCAAATGTAAACTGAACTTTATTGACTATAATGACTCCTTTTCCAGTCTTTGATTATTTAATTGTAATTATTTATTTGCATGCAATCAAAAACTATTTTTAATAATGCCAAAGAAGTATAACTTCTTACGCGCGTACATAAGTACACGCACCCTTTTTTATTTTTTTTTATTTATTGTATTAATGTTATTACCTTAATAAAATCCTAAATTAAGTTTAACTAAAGTTAACACGATATTATTAGACTGTTAGGCGGAACGAAGAAGTTAGCCGGGTCAGCTAGTTATGATATAAAACTTTTTAGAGATATTATTCAAGATGTTAATAAAACATTAAAGACTGTACAAAATATATGAAAAATGGACTTAAATTAGTAACGCCATTTTGTTTACATTAAAAAAGTACATATATACGTAACATACATATATGTATATGTGTTTTTCAGGTATTAGTCGACGACTCGGCCAAAATAGCGGATTTAGTGGTTACCAGAGCTGAGAGTTTTGCAAAGGCTATTGAAGGAGTAAGTACTACGTTCATTCGATATATATATATATATATCTACCAGGGTAGATAATTTTTGCAATCTCTACTTTCGGATGGTAAAAATCTATTACTACTAGCAGACTCGGCCAAGCGTTGCTGTGGCTAAGGTTTTTGTTATATTACATAGTAGTAAACTATTCAAGGGAAACGGTAGGAAAACAACAGTCATGGGATCACCATGCTTTTTTGGTGGCTATGCCATTAAATTGAAGCTTATGTGAAACGTTGGTACTTTCAACACAGCGCCATCTGTTAGAATTGTGTCAAATAGTAAAGAAATAATTTGCAATTTAATTAAATTGTGGGTATAAATTGAGATGTAAGCTATCCTATCTTTTAAGTTGGATCAAACTACACACGGTGTGCAAATTTGATTGTTATCGGTTCGGTAGTTTAGGAGTCCATAGCGGACAAACAACGTGACACGTAATTTATATATATTAAGATATATTTAGGCCACAGAGGTAAAGCTGAACTGCTAGTCTGTTCAAATTTGAATGGTTCATTTGTCACTTTGTCATAAACAGAATCGGTCACAAACAAACATGTTTATGTTCTAAATTTTAATAAAAAATCCTTACAAATAAGATGATAAAAATATTTCAGAATACGTCACTTAAAGCTAAATGCAGTTGCAACAGATTGGCGACAAGTGCGGGTGTTCCCTTGTGTCCCCAAGAGGAAAAAGTACATAAAAATATATTACCATGATTTTATATTTAGTTCAGTAACTCTATCAAGTGCTCATTCTGACATATTGTATTTACTCTGTGATTGAAAGAGACAGAAGGTATAATCTAATTATTAAATTCGTTAGCCTTTGTTAGTAGTACGCCGTATTCGTAGAAAACATTGAATGTATATCTGTAGTTTCCACTGTATACCACATATTATTTTATATATCCTTATAATAGTTGCCTGGAAGACATTTTTTAAAGCGCCCGTTGCTATGTTAAAGTATGCAGTCTCATTGTATTTCATTATTGCAACGAATGAGTAATTTTAGTTGGTTCTGGTAACTTTAATTTGAAGAAGTTAGTCTAGTTAAAACAAAAATATTTTTTCCAATGGAAATCAAAATCCAATGTGGACGTACGATTTCCGGCAAAAAAACATCGTAAACTTCCTGCGGGTTTTTTCGAATTCGGTTAAAAGATGCGTCCAGTATTTGAATTTCAAATTATATTAATGTCGTGGCTTGTAATTGATTAATATTGTACAGCCAGCAGAAGCGCCTGCGCCAGCGGAAGGCGAACAACCCGCCGAACTTCCGCCATGTCCAGCAAAGTTCACTATACCACAGGATGTCATGTTCGGTAATTTTTAATTATAATTGCACTTTACCGTAATAATTTTTTTTTATGACGTACTATTAAGTATGAAATTAAAATTATATCGCGGTGATATGTACAGAAATATAGCAATTTTTATCTATTGACATTTGTTTTTTACAGATATAGTATGCGACAACTCTGGCTACGAGTTATTCACCGACCTCTGCTTAGCACATTTCCTGATCGCACAGAAAGTCGTACAAAAGGTAAAAAATATTTGACATAATTCTGAATATATTTTACTTCAGAAGACCTCGCCTTTTACGTTTGAAGTACTAAAAGAAATTTCAAACAGAAACTAAAATAGCTTATTAATAAATCATCCAGAACAATATTTGGATTTGAATTTGGAATGAGTTAAATGGGACTATTTTTCGTAAATTTTTCTATCACCAAAGAGATCGATTATGAACTTTGTACCATTACTGGCTGTCGAGAAATCATTTGACAAAAAAAAATTTAAAAAAAAAAAACGAAACGCATTCTTCCTTTAATTAACATTCAAAATCTCAAATAATATAATAAATTTTAAGACAGTAAAATTTAATATTATACAGGAAATAAAAAGTATAGTATACCTATTTAGCAAGTACATACATTATTTTTCACATTTTGTGACTTGTATATTTAAAAATACATATTTTTCATAAATGATAAATTTTGTAAAAATCACTCAAATATGATTTAGTCGAATGCTTTTGTTTGTTTCATATATTTTTATTATGAAAATTAATTCTATGTCATCTGGAGCCAGTGTGGTTGAAGCTTAGAAGAAGAGATAGTAGCAGATTGAAGAGTCACGCCGAGTTTCATTGCCAGTTCTTCTCATTAAATTAAAAACTGGCTTACGGGTCAATTACTTGATAATTAATGACACCCATATTGTACATTCATTTTGAAACTTCCAGGTCAGATTCCATGTCAAAGCGATTCCTTGGTTCGTCTCCGATGTTACACCTAGGGACTTTAAGTGAGTATTTTTAGTTTTATAATTATGTTTTTGTTTAAATAGATTACCTTTTACGGATAGGTTTGTAATAAAATGTGTAAAGTCGGTTTATTACTTCCAGAGGTGTTGTGTGAATTCTTGAATTTTCAGATATGTCATAGGATCGTGTGCTAACGGAAATTACAAGAGAGAAATACCACCGGAACATAAACCAGGTATGATTAAAGACAGCAGAACCAAAACCTTCACAATTTTTAAATTAGACTGGAAAACCTATCACTGTCATGAAATTATATTTTCTAGAACCAGCGGAGGGCGAAGCCCCGGCCGAGCCGGAGCCCCCGCGAGTGATATCTGCGGACAGTTTGAGACAGCTCGGGGGACAGTGGGAGAAATTTGTTCAAGATGGTGTTTTTGAAGTTCTTGTTAGTATAATTGATTATACTTATTTAGACTTATTTACTCACACCGTAAAGTGTGAGGCCGTCAAAGATACGTATTTTTCACGGAAATGCAATAATTTAAAAATATACAATTCACGAGAAACTCAACTAATATAAAACATTAAAAATAAATATTGGATTTTAATTCTAATTAATTGAAAACTTATAGAGTGACGACTTCTGGACATCTCCCCACGTTTATAAAGACATGAAGCGATATGATCCAGACTTGTATAGGAAACTGCAGTTCGCCACGTGTGTCCTGTTCAAAGGCGATTTGAATTATCGAAAACTGCTCGGAGAGAAAAATTGGAATCCCATGACAGGATTCGAACCAGCGCTACAGGGTAAGTGAATTGCCTTTACAAATTTTACAAACTCTGATTAAGACGTTTTATTTCTGTTTCTAAAAACTTCCATAGATTTTGTCTTTACGGCAGAATTATTATTTTTTCTCGATTAACATAAAAACGCTAAATAAAACGCCCCTGTCTTTTGCCGCCTCCCGCTAATTGCTGGCTTTCAGCTGCAGCGATCCTTCTCCAATGTCGATACAGCGGTATCTAGACTGACCTGGTCTCCAACCACTAAAACATAATATTTTAACTAAGTATGATTGTAAAGTATACGAATTAATATTCTAATTATCAATTGATTCAATAATTCCACCTACAGGTTTCATGCCAGCTCCGGTAGCAGCTCTTCGCACAGTTAAAGCGGACCTCATTTGCGGTTTGCCCAAAGGCAAAGCGGATCAACTCAACACCATCGACGAGAAGTGGATGGAAAAGGGCGATTATGGGTAGATCATTTTGATGTATTTTATTCATTTTTCGAATATTAGTTAGCAAAGTATACATAAAAGATATAGCACATAGTTTATCATACATAAAGGTTAACGTATCGTTTTACAGGGTAATCCAAGTGTGCGCTAAATGTGAGCCGCTCAAGGTATCAGAGCGACCCTGCCCTCTGTATGGCGACACCTGCCGGGGAACAGTCTGTCAATGATATAGTGAGTATTAATACATGCATACATGTCATGTGAGAAGTGTTTTATTTGATACAAAAACTTTTATTAATAGATCCTATTATATATATCTAAATTGTTAAGTGAAAAAGATAGCTAGGTAATGCTCTATTAAAGGTACCAGGACTAAACTTTTTAAATAGGTTCTAGTTGTCTATCTATCCATTTTTAATTATTACTATGTAGTTTAAGAATAGAATATTGTAATATTTTTTTTTACTTCAGGTACCATTATGGGCAGTATGGGACAGCGGAGGTGATAGTACAATTTTGTTAAATATTTACTTTGTTGAAAATAAATATTTTTAAATATCGTTAATTTATTTACCACGTAATTATAACTAAAAAATTATTATTACAAATTATAGAACTATGTCTAAAACAAAAATCTATTTTGTTTTTATGTCTTCAGTTACATTACCAATTGGTTTTGTTGAACTGGGGAACCTGAATATGAAAGCTAGTACAACAAACAACCACATGTAAAGAAACATTTATTGATTTAACTTTCAGTATTTACACAAGTAGGTATATTTACATTACAGTAGACATTGAGACGTTTTATTTAAATGTGAAATGATATTGAAATGTGTGACGAATGTTCAAATTCTCATACCAAGATGCCTCAGTAGTTCAATTAGTCAGGCACCTGCTTTATTAAAATCTTTAGAATACAAGCTCAGAAATATACTCCCTAGTATTTATGGAACATCACCGTCAAACTAAAAATATTTTGTGCGTTGTGAAACATTCTCAAACGCTAAGCGATGTTAAACATTTCTTATGAAGTTCGACGGATTTAATAGTGCTATATACGAGATTGTGACTTGAGATACGAATTAGAATTCGGGCCTAAGGGAGCGTTCGAGTATTACGTCACGCAATTTTTGGAGATTATTGACCCCCCACTCCATGTAAAACGCCGTAACGTTTTTCTACAGTACTGTACCCAAGTATAGTAAAACGCTTCGTGACTCTTTAAACCTAAAAGTTACCATTATGTGGTGTAAAGTACTGGAAAGTCGAAAATAATATTAACAATAACGCGTAATTCTATCCCCGCGCCGCATCGTAACGTTTTACAAAAGGACCGCCCCCCCAAATTCGTTACGTAATACTTGAAGCTCGCTAAGCATCTTATATTGCTGATATCTGATATCACTGCTGCAGCATTGAGCTATAATTACAATTATTGTAGAATAATTATACATCACACCCTATAGGAACTGAAGTAACAAATATTCAAACAATTTGATTTTTAGTAGTTACACTACACAGTAAATATCACTAAATATATAATTGACTAAGAAGAATTTATACATATTACATCTAGTCTGTACATTTTTTAGTTTTATAATTTATGACTACTGAAAATGAAATCATTTCCACAGATATTAGCACTTAACAGCTAATGAAGAAATTGGCACAAACGATTTGAATAAACTTGTCTGTAGATTCTGCTAACCGCCAAAATAGGCCATATTAAAGTCTGACCAGATTAGGTTCAAAAGATTATTCGAAATGCCATAATAGCCAATCTTGTGATGAAATCGTAATAATGTACATGACAGAAAATACTGACTGATATGTTGGTTAGGGAATTTCTATTCTACGGTCCTCGACTGACACCACTGAACTATACTATTGTATACTATTTTAAACATTTAACTCTTTAACCTGGAATTTAAATAGTTTTCTACGTGAACGTTATTTTGAAAACAAAGATCTATAGAAGTTTGATTGTTTTATATGCAAACGACAAATTTGTATATACAATAATAATTACACTATGAAGTTGACGTCCTATCCAGATTAGGCATAATATACACAACAGTAACTGATAATTCATTTGCTTCAGATTACAATATTTTGATTATTCTGTTCATTTGATCGTTTATTAATTAATTTGATTAAACTCATTCACAATAGTTCCTATAATCGCTGTCTTTTCTTTCCGTCTTTTTCTGATAACTAGAATACTGCGCTCTCAACATATTAAAGTCGCTGTAAGTCGCTATGCGCTCTTTTCCGTCAGTTTCCTCAATTGACGTTTGACAAATGACGACGTCAATAAACTTCACGAAAGTTTCGCAGTCACTCATTTGACCTTTCTCGTTAAAATAATCTTGAACAAGTGTGTCTACTGACTGACCGCAACCCACCCACAACCGCCATCAGCAAGTTGTATTTGAATTAAACGTAGCGTGTTATTACCGTCGCTTAGTAACTGAAAAAAAGTAGAAATAATGTTATTATAAAATTCAACACGTAAGAATTTTTTTGATGTTATTAAAATTATTAAAAATCTACAGATTTTTCACTTATACATTAATTTTTTTTACATATTTATATTATTTCAAACCTTTCTCAATTATATACTAAATATATAAATCATATAAAATTAAATAATTTTTTATTTTAATTTAAATTAATTAAATTAAATTAAAATAAATTTAAAATTTCTATCAAAACCGGCTTGCTATTAAGTCACTTACATGAGCTTGTTCAAGTTGATCAGATGTGAGATTTTCCAAGACGGTACCGTCAATCTGAGCTGCTTGTTCTAGGTTTTCTGAAATTTAATATTAAAATTTATATATTTTTTTTAAATAATCATCTATAGATATTTCATACAACAAACAGGAGTTTCAAACGTAAACAATAGGATAATCCCGTAGGCGTATTCTAGAAACTAGAAAAAAATAATTCTATGTGAGTTTTGACATTTTTGTTAGCGCTCAAGACGAGATCGAGGCTTGAGATACGTTTTAGAATATGGTCCTTAGTCATTTGAAAGAACATACCTATAGATATAAATGTACAATCATCGTCCACAGTTTCACATTCTTGTATCTCGTCCATTGTTTTAGTTCCTGTAATTATAATATATTCAATGAGGTTAATAGGGCCGAGAGATCCAAAAAGAGATTTCGATTTATCTATACTTATACTAGCAGACTCGGCCAAGCGTTGCTGTGGCTAAGGTTTTTGCTATATTACATAGTAGTAAACTATTTAAGGGAAACGGTAGGAGAACTTATGTGAAACGTTAGTACTTTTAACACAGCGCCATCTGTTAGAATTGTATCAAATAACAAACAAATATTTGCAATAAAATAATATTGCGGGGTATAAATTGAGAAGTAAGCTATCCTATCTTTTAAGTTCGATCAAACTACACACGGTGTGCAAATTTGATTGATATCGGTTCGGTAGTTTAGGAGTCCATAGCGGACAAACAACGTGACACGTAATTTATATATATTACGATTATAATGCTTGTTTGAGCGCGCTAATTTCACGAAAAACTGGTTTGTATTAAAAATCTTTTTTTTTAGTGAATATAAAGAAAAAAAGGCTGTATACTGTATGAAACATAGTGCTACTACTGATAGAAGGCTAGTATTCATGAATTTTTTTCTAAAAACAAAAAAATATTCCTTTTTAGGGGTTTAGATGAAAGGTAAGCAAAAATACATCATTCTTCTTCTAGTTTTAAAAAGTCTGGGACAGTATTTTTTTATGACTACAACATTTTTTATCGAAATTAAATTTGTTTTAGTAACATTATTTCCAAAGCAATTTTTATAAACACAAATTAAGTTCACTATAAATTTATGACAGATGGCGAAGCGATTCGCAACTAAAGATTTTTTTTTATGTTACCGTACCGAATCAATAAATATATAAAGTTCTTAAGTATGACAATTTCATGAGGCGGCCACGACATACACATGATGTCAGCACTGCTTAAAGAATATCTGGAGGAAGGATGGTGTACTCTCCCTCCGACCTAAAGGGACAGACCTTGCCCCAATGTCTAAGGTCGACAAGTTCTATACAGTCAAAACCGTTAACGACGACATCGTTTAGAACTATATACCGGTTATATTGACCAAAATCAAAGGTCCCGGCTGAATTCTATTGTATTAGGTACTTAATAACAACGTCATCGGCTGCTACGACTATCGGTTTCTACTACCAAATATGAGTAGTCCGTTCGATGTCGTTATAACAGATTTTGACTGTTTATCCTTAGCGGCTTGAATAACTTCGTTAGAGCGTCTCGTGTATTACCTTATATCAGTGATTTGTTTAAAATACAATTTGAACATACCTGTGGCTAAGATATATTGGCTCGGAGCTGCGGTTTGCGTCACCACTGAAACATTATAGTTTTAATTAATATTTTTAAATTACAATTAACTTATATTAGCAAACGATAACTTACCAACATTCTCTGCGTCTGCGGCTAAAGCTTGTAAATCACTTTCGTACACCTGAAATTAAAATATATTTTTATTAATATGTTGTCAAAAAGTCTTAGCTTTTTCGTTTATTGACTGAATCCAAGCTTCATGATCTATTTAGGCTTATGTGATAAATTTCATAAATATATACAACGGATTTAGGGTATAGCGACGACAAAGGGACCACTGTAACGTAGTCGTAATATCGGAACATCGTTACAGGCAAAGGTAAAGAGATACAGACATACATCTGAGTTGCTACCAGAATATCATTTTTAACTGAACCATAAATTTAACTCCGAAACGTACGCGATCGCTAGGTAGGTAAGCGTGTACGTTCCCGTGTACGTAGTCAATATCTATAAACAAAAGGTCATCACGTTTGCGAACAATCTGTGTGATTGTAAATAAAAGATAAGAAAGCTGGAGTCTTTGTCGCCGATCGCGGTCGCAATATCTGCATGAGGTTGATAGGAATTTAAATGATTCATAAAAAACAGTCGCTATAACTCGCCGCTACATCCAAAGCCTTATTTTGTAATACATTTTTCTCTAAATTCAAGAGACAGATTTAATTTCGCCATTGCTTAACAGTCGCTAAGTCGCATTTCAAAAAAGGTGACGAAAGGAAATTTATATTTATATATTGAAATCTCAGAAAACAAATTGCACGTGAGAAATATGAAACTTACCGTCTCCAGTATTTTACTATCTTTGCCGTCCCCGCTTATGATAACAGACTGGATTTTTGATTCCTAAAAAAAAATTAATATACGTTTTATTATAATTATGTACTATATGTATTTGTAAAGCAGCTAATTAAAATAAAAAGTACCTCATCTTCGATCTGTGTGACTCTCGGTTGGTTCACAACAATAGACTCCGATAGATGGCCCTGAAATCAAAATTTACCATTATTACATAGATATCTTACAAAAGATACATAATCTTTTTACATTTTTATTAAGCGATTTTGCGATTTTACGTCTAAATTATTAGGCGATTTATAATATTAAAAGAACATTTTAGTCATGAAAGATAGACATTATATTCTAAAGTATTCTTAAAAGTGTCCATGGGCAGCGGTATCACTATCAGCTAAAGCTTCTGACCGTTTGCCTCCGCTTCCACAAAAAAAGTTGTAAGTTTCATACCAAGGTTTCTTAGTAAGCCAAACTTTTCCAAAACATGTCCATCTTAACGTCGAAGAACCCCATCATATTCCCGACCGATGCGAGAATGGTTTAACTACCTTGACTTACCGTAATATTCATATGTTGGTAAAGCTGATTTTTCCTCATATACCCGGCACCGCATAGCACACATTCGTACGGTTTCCGGTCACTATGGGTGAACCGATGTACGTTTCTGTTGTCGCGGGAATTGAACCCCTTACCGCACACCTGTAAAAATTACATTTGTATTTAATATAGAAATATGTAAGCAATGTGTTTTGGACATTACGCCTTGCAGACGCAAATATTTGATATTTTTCTTTTTATACGTGACTCGCTATTGACTGCAATTTGGCTGCGCAGTTTATAATTATCTATAAAAATCGCAAAATATGTGGCTTAGCCGCAAAGCTCGAAGATAGCTGGACCAATTCGAGTATTTTTTGATTTTTATGATTTATTCCGAGAATTCTGATGACTTTTTGAAAAACCCTTTAAATTGGCAATATGTTCCAAATGTCGGTATGTAGCTACTAAAAAGGTAGCATAAGTAAATCATCATATTAAGGCGAAAAAACTTCTTCGATTATAGTCATACACATTATCTTATATCTATAGGATATCCTGTTAAAAACCTTGAAAATCCAGTTCAGTATTTTATGGTATTTAATGGAACAGATAATAATTAACCTTTATTTTTTCTAAGTATAATCGCAATGTTATTTATGGATTTTTGGCGAGATTTGTACCTGAGACCTAATCTGCAGTCAAACATGGTAACCATTACATAAATGAAACGGTTTTGTCTATTTGGTAACCGGTATAAAAATACATACATACTTACATTAAACTTTAAATAAGAATAAGTTATGTCTAACTTTTTAAAGGTTTTTCGATAAATATCGTATATTTATTGTTTGTATTTTATTATTCGATATTTAAATTAAATTAATATAAATTCTATATTATTATTATTAAAATATTTGATCGCGTAAATAACTTTCTACGTACCTCGCATACAAAAGGTTTTTCTCCGGTATGAATACGCATATGCTTCTTGTGATGTTCGGGGTATATAAAGGTAGCGTCACACACGGTGCACTGCAACGGACGCTCGCCCGTGTGAGTGGACTTTATGTGGTATTCTAATAATCTAAAAATTAATTTGTTTAGTAAAGCGCCTGTTATGCTAAATCTTAAACATCGAATATCTGAGAAATCTGACCCAAAACAACTTTTTTAACGAATACATTTTTTTCCAAACTGTTACTATACGATTATTAAAAGCATGGTTAAAACAAAAAAAAATATTTTGTTTAAAAACATTTTAAATTATAGGTTATTTTTAGAACATTTAACTGTCATATTATGCCATTACTAAAATAAATTATGTACTTGAAATCTGTACTGCTAACTAGTTTTTCACGAATTAATTCAGAAATATTGTTAAAAGGGGTTAAAAATATTTATTTCTTAAATTATAAAATTTAACGTAGCATTTCACATACCGTCGTCGTTTAAATCGCTTGGGGCAATGTGGGCATTCATGTCGCTTGTCTTGAAGATGGGTCGCCCTTCTATGCGAGTGTAGATTCGATCTCTGGGAGAAACGCGCTCCACACGTTTCGCATTCAAATGGTCTCTCTCCTGTAAATGCAATAAATATGTAATGGTACTTTTAAATTGAAATTCAAAAATCATTTAATCATATAGGTAATTGTACACTTATGACTTGTCAGTAAAGAAATAAATATTAATGCTTCTAATTTTACATTTACTGCCAGTTCTCAAATCAAGGGCGTAGAACGGAAGAGAAGAACTGGCAATAAACTCTCCGCCACTCTTTTTAATCGCCATGTTTTTTTTTTACACAACGTTTGTAAGGAGCTGCAACCATTAAACCATGTTCCACATGACATCTTAAGTAGTAATAATAATAACAAAAATTTAAAACAAATAGTTGTCCTCTATCAGCAGGAGGTATGGTGAAATAGGAGCACGCACTTACATTCTCGTGGGAACAACACGCAAACACATAGTCGAAATAATTAACATCACACGAATTCAAGTACGACAAGTCACCACAAGTAGCACCCGTTCACGAGTATGACGCATGGCCAGCCATCGGCCCCCTCGCCATATTTTAGGGAGAGAGCCAACCCGACGCATGGACGGATTCACGTTTTGCGTTTTGTTTTACTATGCGAACAAAACCGGAATTATTATTTTGTTAGAAACCGAACCCTAGACCAAGACTATTCGGTAAAAAGAGTACTTGTATAATATATTATATGTTATGTTGGTTTTTGTACGCTTCAAAAGCATTCTATGCATTTGCATCTTTATTTTATTAAAATTTGTCTTACGTACAATTTTATAAACTTTTTCAAAGTCCAATTTTTTAATTTTGGTTGAAAATAATATTTAAAATCAATGTTATAATTAAGGGGGGAAATATATTGTAAGATATTAACATTTTCAGTACTCACCTGTATGTATTCTCATATGATCCTTGACTTCAGCGCGACGGGCAAAACCTTTGTCGCAGACTGTACACACGAACGGTTTAACTCCGGTGTGTATCACGCCGTGTACTTCGAGGTTGTGTTGGGAACCGAATGCTTTACCTGTATGTTTCATAAAAAGAAAAATAAAATATGTTTATTATGGAACATAAGATACAGGTATCACTTATTCCACGTCATTAAATTATTAATCCCTACTCATCGGCAAAGAAGACAGAGGGTGTAGGCCGAGAGAAAAAGCCGGCGTAAAAAACTCTCCATACTCTTAGCGATAGCAAATCATCAATCAACACTTATTTTAAAACAAATATCGCAAATATAGAAGTAGTAATTAACCTGTCTAGCACTAGTCCCAGGCCCTTTTATCAACTAGATAATCGTTAACTTTATGGTAAGCCTTTTTTATTATTTGTTATTTAATATAATTATTGTCAAATGCCCAGTAATTTTTGGGAATTAAATTATATGTTTGCTTTGAACGGAAATAAAGGTCTTTGAATTGAAATATGACTTACGGATGAGAATTTTTCGATAGTTTTTTTTATATTTTTATTGTAATTAATGCCTATCTAAGTATAAAAAGAAGAGTTGTTATAGAGATGCTCAAAACACAATGCTTAATACACGATCACGATATGATGCGCGTAAAAAAGATACTTTAATAATCATTAATTACATTTAGTCAATAGTTACCTAACGCCAGATAATAATATATCATTTACAATTACATAAAATTTTATCGCATTAATTATTTAACAACCAGATAAATAAAAGAACTCACCACAACATTTACAAACGAAGTCCTTAGTACCGGAATGTATCTTTTCATGATGTTGTAGATTGTGGGGAGTCAAAAATGCTTTCCCGCATTGATTGCATATGTATGGACGCGGGCGGTCCTGACAAAGTGTATTTAAATACATAGCTACCTACAGCCATGAGATTAAATAAAGTAGTCTATGCAACTGTCATATAATAGAGGGTATTAAAACATGAATGTAGTTTTAAATAAGGGTGTTTTAATACCTAATTATATGCAGTTGCATATACTACTTTATTTAATCTCATGGCTGTAGGTAGCTACATTAAATTAATATAAAAGAAACAAGTCTGTTATTGGTCTATTGGTTCGGAACCAGCGCGCTCACCACAAATGTGTACTAAAATTTAATTGAAACCTTGGTCGGGACACATTGTACTTTAATAATTAAAAAATTGTTTTAAAGCATTTTTTAGTTAGGACAATAATGCTTTAATTTAATTTTTTAATTTTCTTAAAGAAGTATGTAAATAAAATATGCCAATAAAAGTCTGTATTTCATTTCATAATTAGAATATCACCGAAATACTAATTCTAGTAAAACGTGTATACGTAAAATTGTAAACACCGTTAGATTGTAATCAAAACAATCAAGTTACATTCGACAACAAACGAATTAACAAACAAATATGGTGGCGCGGGGCATATTCCGTTCAACCAATCAGCGCGCAAGGTGCGATCCGTTCACAATTTGACGGTTTCACTTCGATAGATTACAATCTACCGAATAATAATACGTTAAATTGTAAGCAGTACGCTGAGGTTCACAATCTTTCGACAGTTTATAATCTCGCGAGATAGTTTACAATTTTACGTTAACATTATATATAACGCACATTGGAGATAAACAAGATTTATTCAATTATAAATTAAATATACAAATTAATTATTTATTTTAGATCCATTGAGGACTGTATACCATCATCATGGTGGGGCCTCAGCAAGTAACGAATAATAAATGGTCTAAGATCCCGATTTACAACGACCTTCACCGAGATGCTTATTTAATGAAACGTATTTTATATTTAATTTAATATGTCAATAAATATAATCCATATGGGTTGCCTAGCAAATTTCAGTCCAGAGTATTTTAATTAATATTTAAAAAAAAACATTTTTTAAACATTTCACCGGTATGATTATTAGATAAATTCTATACCAATCGAAAGTATGAAGCCCATAGAATATACAAACGTTAGGTTGTTTTTAATCAATTAATTGTTTATGTGTATATTTTTTATGTGACACTAAAGTATATATACATCTTTAGTAAAAAAGAAAGTTATAGTGATACATATATAATACTACCCTGATTAAAAATATTGATTGAAAAAAATTAAAAAAATTTACTACATGCAAATTATAAAAAAATATTTTTTTTAAATATTAATTAAACATACTCTGGACTGAAATTTGCTAGGCAACCCATATGGATTATATTTATTGACATATTAAATTAAATATAAAATACGTTTCATTAAATAAGCATCTCGGTGAAGGTCGTTGTATATCGGGATCTTATACTAAAATGATATAAATGACGGCAACGCACTAGAAATTTTCTGACATAGGTAAAATTTCGAGTCAATAGTAAGGGTCAATACAAAATTACACATAAATAGTTATACTAAGTTTCGACTTACCCTACGAGTGTCCAATGTCCATGGGCATTGTATAAAGAGAGAAGAAAATGTACAAGTACTTACAGTATGCGTCTTCATATGCGCTTGTCGCGTATAGCGCGATGCAAAGGAACGATCGCATATGTCGCACGTGTACGGACGCTCGCCCGTGTGAGAGTTCATGTGACCGGATAGGACGAGACGAGAACTGAAATGTGGATTAAAGAACATGAAAAAGGGCAGGCACCGCACCAAATTAATTTTAAAAATTATACACATACAAAGACACAAATTACCACTGAGGGGTTTTACCTTGGAAGTATACATATAATATTGTAACTAGACAAAGTTATACATGATAGATTTTTTTATTTTTTTTATATATTTTAAAGTTATACTTCGTTTGGCACTTTAGGAAAAAATGATAAGAGTAAATTATTACGATGCGCGCGCACACCGTCACAAAAAACCGACAACCTGAAGTTAGCTATAGCCAACATTTTAGTTTTTTCTTGTTAGTGTCGTTTTTTCTATAAACGTAGAATAAAAGTTTTGAAAAGATTAAAAGCCAAACGTTTAACTTCTAACCCGTGTACATAAGTACACACACGTTTTTTGTATTTTTAATAAGAATTTTTTTAAGGATTACGTCAAAATTACTAGTGATATTCTTTAATCATCAAACTTATACCAGAACCTGAAATAAAACCACCAAACGATTCATCTCACATTAAATATGACTAAACAACGATTTTTTTAAACTTCAATAAAAATTTTGATAATTTCGTAAACAACCGCCATTTTAGAAAATTGAGTTTTTGTAGAAAAAAGTTTGATTGGTCACAAATTAACGTATTTTGAGAATTACCTGAATTTCTTCTTACAAATTCCACATTCATGAAGTTTGCTAAGTTTCTCCGCAGTTTCTGGGCTTATGACACTATTCGAATTCGCGTGTTGTTCTGAAAATCAAACTAATTATATAATGATTTCGAGTATATTTTTAATTGAAAACTTTAGTTTTAGAAGGTTGCTGTAGATACAGCAACCTTTGTAGTAGCTACATCACTGGAACGTTTTGGAAAAAAGCTCTAAGTACTAAAAAACTAAATTTTTCATATTTTATTCAACTTTTCTCTCCATAAAAATCTTCCTCATACTTCAAGCAATAAATAAATAAAAATATCGATTTGGTCCAGCCGTTTTTGATTATTGAGCTAAGCAACATATCTTGCGATTTGTTTTTTTTATAAAAAATATTCATATCAAACCATACAATTTTTAAATATTTATTACTTAAACATAAATTACGCGTTGAAGATTACTCCTGTATTGATATTAACAATAATATTATTTATATCATACCTATATGTGCGCTAAAATCCACCCTTTTTCGAATAATAGCGCCACAATTACATAAGTACAAACGAGCCGAGTGAATAGCCTTTAAATGGAGCATCATCCATTCCGCATCGCCCGTCACTGGATCCGCATTCTCTGAAAAAATTGCATTTTATGTCTCGGTTTGAAAGTGTCTCATAGCTTGGTCTTGGGTCCTATGATACGGTTGTCGAACATCTGCCCCATTGCAGTTCTCATTGTAATGTCACGGATATCATATAAGGGAGCGTTCAAGTATTACGTAACGAATTTTTTCTAAGAGTGAATTACGCGTTATTGTTAATATTATTTTCGACTTTCCAGTACTTTACACCACATAATGGTAACTTATAGGTTTAAAGAGTCACTGGGTGGTCACGAAACGTTTCGGTACAGAAAAACGTTACGGCGCGTTACATGGGGGGGTTTCAATAATCTTCAAAAAATGCGTGACGTAATACTTGAACGCTCCCTAATACATATATAGAACGTGCATTCTAGAAGATCAGCGTTCAGTGATTATCAATATAAATAATCCACCTTAAAATTACAAATATTATCTATTTAAGTATCGGGCAAAAATTAAAAAAAAATTAAAAATTTAATAATTATGTTATTATTACTAACCATTTTTATTGATCCTTTCACAAAATAGACATTTGAATTTATCTCCATCCACTTCCACCATATTTTCGTCCAGCTGAAAAAGGCATTATTAATATAACCAATCCAAAGAAACCAGTGAGTAAAGAAAGTAATAGATAAGAAAATCAAATCTCACCCTCAAAATGTCTTCCGTCGATTGGCTCACGTCATTGATCTTACTTTCGACTGACTTCACTTCGTACATCTCACCGCTTCCGACCTTTATAAATGTTCCACCTAAAATGAAATTTTAACAAAAAAATATATTAAATATAACATAAAAATAACAACAATGAAAAAAATAACAATATGAGGGGAGTAGGAACGCACTTGCGAGGCTTCTGGCAATGTGTGTATCACTTAACATCAGGTGAGCCTCCTGCCCATTTGCCTCCTATTACATAAAAAAAGAAACTATTTGTCCTGTGTAAATATAAATATAATGGCGTTTATCCGAGTTGATAAGGTGCTATATAGGTGAAAGCCTTTTTCGATAAATGGACTCCACAATTTTTCAATTCAACACAAAATAAAACTGTGATTAGAGGAAACAATCATTTCAGCTTTATAACATTAATATTTTTATCATCTACCCACACTTTCAAAAATGTGGTAGTTGTATTAAAAAGTAATGTCTACCTTGTTCATTAAAAAAAATCAGTGGTGGTGCTACAACAGTGGTGGTGTTTTAGGTCTGGGCCTCAGATTTCTGAATCTGTTTCATGATCATTATTCAATCTAATAGGCAAGTATGTGATCAGCCTCCTGTGCCTAACACGCGCCGTCGACTTTTTGGGTCTAAGACATGTCGGTTTCCTCACGATGTTTTCCTTCACCGTTCGAGCGAATGTTAAATGCGCACATAGAATAAAAGTCCACTGGTGCACAGCCAGGGATCGAACCTACGACCTCAGGGATGAGAGTCTCACCTTGTTCATTAGTGGCAGCTATTATAGCCTTGGCTGTTTCTTCATCACCCGAAACTTGCAATTCGATATGATCAGAGTTTGAATCTGAAAAAACATATTACATAAATGGTCATTATAAAATGTTTCTCTTTGAATGTCATTTTAATTATTCTGCTTATAACTTAGAGGTTAATGTAGATCAGAAAGTTATAAGTTTAAGTTTTTTTCCAATGAAAAGATTTTAAATATAACAATATGATATATAATTATATATTTTGATTTATTGCATATAATAAAAAGCATTGCTTTGTTGAAATGGAGTTTTAAAATATTCAGTAGTGAAAGATTAGCGTCATTAAAATTTATGTAATGAACAATAAATATGTAATATACAGAAATATTGAGAATAGTAAATAAACTATTTTAAAAAACATAAAAAATTCATACTATTTATAAAAATATTACCCTGCCCATCATCATGATGTTGATCCAAGACATCTCCGTCAGGCATTACTAGTGCTAACTCAGAATTGCCATACAAAAACTTCTGATGGGACACAACACTGATTATACCATTCTCAGTTTCCATTATTACTGCATCTGCAAGAACAAAATCGGGTTTATTTTATTTATCATGATGATTTAATAAATTTATGAATTGGTAATTGGTAATTATTATAGAGAGAGATAATGGTTTAGTTAGCTTCACATGTTATAGCTCACATTTATAATTGCATGAAATGTTAGTCCTTTCCGCTAGTGTAGCAAAAGCTTAAAAGATTAAAAATTCATGATCAATTTTACGATCTGGCCGCTTTATAAATATATTTGTTTACCTTCATCAATCTCCATAGGGCGATCATCATTATTGTCATCATCCTTTTCTTTGACAACAACAAAATCATTAAAACTAAGTTGTTTATTATTTAACAATGTTGTTAACTGATTAGGTAGAATAAGTGGTACTTTATAATCTATATTTTGTGTTGTTTTATTTTGCACTTGTACTTCAGTTGTTAATTTTTCCTGAAAATCAAATATTATTTTACATATGTATTGTGTTTATGATTATTTTGATTTGAAACCATAACAAGACTAAATTTCTCAGTCTTTAAAATTAAATAATCATTAAAACATGTTATAAAAAACCTACGCCCGTAATCTTATAGATCTTTCCAAATCTGTTTCTGTATTTGGGGCAACAAAACCTTTAGCATCTGAACATTAAAAATACTTTTTTTTTAATAACAATGTTATCATGAAATAGCTCTATAGTAGGGGAGCCCACGATGCTAAATGGGGATTTACTCGAGCGTCGTAGAGACCAATTGGGATGCAAAACTTAGATGATAAGAAGAAAAAAATGTTATATGATATATACCTTTACATCGGTGGGGGAAGCGGCTATAGATTTTTAAATATGTAAAAAAAACTGTTGCATGGACATCCTCGAGCGCGTCAGATATTGATAGCATCAATGCCCTACGTATTTTTAATAATGTACGTATGTTAATCTGATCGTTTGCATGATGCGGGTGGTTGTATTTAAGGGTTGAAAATGAAAAAAAAATTAATCGAGCGCGTCAGATTTTCTAAGGGAGTGTTAAGTGCACCAAAAAAAAGCTCTCATTCACTAATCTGACAATTTCGATGGGACGCAAACCCGCGGCCATTTTCATAATGTGCAAAAAAAATCGCCATTTTGAAATACTCAAGCGCGTCAGATTAAGATATATATGGTTCATCTTTATGTTCTTAACGTACTGTCTCATAATCTGACGATTATCTAGAGGGATTCGCCTGATCTGACGAAAAAAAATTAGAAAAACGGTTTACCTTAAAGGCCATCCCTGAAACTTCCCGCTAATTCCATTCCTGGGCGCTTAAAATTGATATTTTGAGCTCGCTGAGTTCAAAGAAATAATATTTCTATGCATTTGAGCTCTCCCAGCTCGAAAGTCTGATAGAAGTTTCATAGAACACTATTTTTGGAATTTTCAAACCGCAATAACCTTTCAATGGATCAAGCAATTTTCACGCGGTTGGCGGCATTCGACGCAGTTTTATCATACTCATAAGTAATTTTGCAACTTTAATTGATCGAACTTCAAATTTCGGAGTAATCCCGAAAAAACACTTTTTCGGGTTTCTTTCGTTCACGATATCTCTCGAACGAATCAACCGCTTTTGACCAGCTTGGTGGCGATCGACGTGGTTTTTCAAGCTCAAAGGCGGATTAGTTTTTGAAGTTGATCGATAAAGAAACCACTTTTAAAAAAAAACTTATTTTTTTTTGAGATTTTTCAAAATTTCTCAAAATCTATCGGTTCAAATTCACAGGAAATGTAATTTTGAGGGAAATATTTAGAACGCCGTTTAGTAGATTCCGATACGCATTGAACTTTATCGACGAATTTTTGTTATTTCGGCTTGCGGAAATCGTCAGATTATATATATTTCATTATTCTTGAATTATTTCCTTCAAAATAAAAAAAAATTTAGCTACGCTCGAGAATGTCGAGATGACGTTTTTTTTACAACTTTGTTGCCCTCCCCTTTTTTTACGTCACTCTCAAATTGTCAGATTAGTGGAATATACACTTTTTAGGATGTAATTAACTCACCCTACCTTAATCTGACGCGCTCGAGAATTTCTGATGGTCAATTTTTTTTACTAATCTGATCCTGTATCCTTCACGGGCGGCCTTATATATGGGCCTCATGTTTTGTGGAGGTACTTCACCGGGTACAAGGTATCCCCCTGTATATTATATATATTAATCTGCCGCGCTTTAGTAAATCCCGAAATCCCTGCTTGAGCTCCCCTACTACTAGGAATACCAAATAAATACAATACACATACCATTTTAACAGGACTTGTTTTAGTCAAATATTTGCTCAATTTCAAATTAAAACCAGGAGGAAGAGGTTTTAATTTTGATGCAGGAACCACTAAGGGAACTTTTTTCTTCAAATCCCTTTCAAATGTTGCTTCTTTTTTTATTGTATAACTTTGAATCTCTAGTTTTATTTCATCTTCTTTCAATCGAATGTCTTCTGAACGATTTATATTATTAGTAGTTTCAGTTTTCATTTCATTTAGTCTAAAAATATAAAATAGTTAATTTTAATTTAATAGGTAATTTACTAAACTATTTTAAAACAAAGTAATTAAAATAATTAGAAAGCCAAACAAGTTCAATGTAAAGCACAAATAATACTGGTATAAATATGCATTGGGTGCATGCATTCATAAAACTCCTCTTAAATTAAAAAGTGTTATCATATCATACAATTTATTTATAATCAATAGGTTTATTTTATTTATACAGCACTTACCTAGCCAGTAGGTAATCATATTCCAAGATTTTCTTATAACATTTTGCACACAAATTATTTTGTTCTTTGCATTTTTCTCGCACTACAATTCCCGATATATCAAATAATAATTCTGATACCTTTTTGTCTGATATTGGAGTCTGTAAAATTATTAGTATTTCGTAGAATATTAAAACCCGCGTTCTGTCATAGCCTGTTATACTTTTTTTATTTTAACCAGTACTTCCTGAGATTGCCTCATTAAGCAAACTTCAGCTTCATAATATTAATTAACTAATAGAAATACAATATGTGTGAACCTTTTAAATTTTTCTGTATAATACTGATTTGCAAATTAGACTAGCTGCAAATCTATTTCATTAGTTTATTACCTTTGTGTCAAATATGTTAACTTTTGTTTTCTCGACACCCCCATCTTGCTTGTTGCATATATAGCAATTTTTGGCCATCTGCACTCCTAGAAAAATATGTTGTAAGAAGTAATTTAATGCTTTGTACATTAAAACATGAAGTTTTTAAATTAGGAAATATAATTATAAGATGTTATTATTTCTTGATATTATTTTAATTTTTAAGAAAATAATTGGCGTAGGTATTAAAAAAAATTGGAAACCAGCAAATAAAAGTTATGGTAAAAACTGCTTTGTTTAAATATTATTACTCAAAAATGTTTTACACACAATGTAATTAACTATTAAGTTATACAATTTACAACAACAATTAACCATTATGTAATATACAACAATTTAAAATATAAATAAAACGAAGAAAAGACAAAAAATTTACCTCTCAGATAACATTGTGATCTTTTACTTCGCTAGAAGACAGAAAATCAGAAATAAATGCGGTTTACATTTAATTTTGCTTAGCTTAACTCTTAAAAATGGTTAGATGAATATTTCATTCATTTAAATTACTGAAAGTTAAAAATTTTATATAGAATGGAAGTACCTGCTACAAGCCTTTTGATCACAGACTTTTGATTTCAATTTAGTTTCTGAAGGTTTTCCGTTTTCATAAAATCAGGAACATGAATATGTTGTCAGCCATGATTTTACAAAGCAGCCATCATTACGGAAGTCGCCATTTTTGTGCTTTCTGAATAGTGACAATTGTCAAAACGTCAAAAATCAAACAGTGTTACCCTATTTGTATTTGTTTCCTACTTCCAAATTCTTCACATTTATTATTGAAATACCTAGAAATATTTTAAGATATTATTCAAGGCAATAAACGATATCAAGGGCCATTTTGTTTATTTTTAACTATTAACGGAAGGAGGTGTTCCTTCCTAAATAGTGCATTATTTTAATATAAATTATATTAACATAAAGTAGATCGTTTCAATAGTTAGGTATATAACCTAGCCTTAGTTAATTTATATGAATATATCATTTATTTTATCTTATTTTTATTTATATAATAAAAATATATTACTTATGTCGCCTCGAAACCAGCAGGCTTTAAACGGCTAACGGCTAACCCTTCAACAATTTATCTGCAGGTCCTGTTTTTGTTAAAATTCAAGTAGTTTTTTCTATATGTGTTTCCTTTACTTTCCTGCACCATTATTAAGGTGCTGCCCCCGTTTCAGACTTACGGACACAGTGACTTCTACATACCAAATGTATCTTATACTATGTACTATGCAAAAAAATATATATAGAATAGAATGCTCGAAAGCGATAAGGCCGAATGTTCCCTCTTAATTATTTTAATTGTAATGTATTTCTTGCAACAAAGTGTAAATAAATAAAATTAACCATTTGTTTCAAAAATTTAATTTAAATATTAATGTTTTTAAATTCGCCAAAACGCTTCTTTATGCAATATGGCGTCGCACTAATCCTGCAAACACGTAAAACAAACGTTGTAATCATTCTGCGATTTGTGTTAAATTTAAACAGTGATTTGTACCTATGTATCATGAGTTAAAAATGGTGTGTGGATCAAGTTATAAAAAACTATGTATTCCAAAGACTGTCAAAACAATTCGAGGGTAGATGCAATTTCTAGGCGAAGACGTCATATTATTAACATTCTGGCTACGTCATCTTTGATTCGTTTAATCTGAAACCGTTTTAAGTCACATGACTGACGTCTAGAGTTCAATATTTTAATTTCCGTTTTTTTTAAATAAATTAATGATTATTCTTATTTTATACCGGTACGCTTTTCATACAGTAATCTGTAAATCTCAACTTCTAATACATTATTTTTTGTTCGTTTCTTTTGGTAATTACTATGATTCTATAACAGGTTTCATACTGAGACTTTTGTGTTATTTTCTTTAAAGTTTGTCGATTAATGCTGTATGATTATATTTAATTAACATTTATTACGAGGCATGCCTTTTAAGTTCTGTCGTTTCCATATTTCCCGGCAATTTTGAATTTGGACCTGTTCTATATTCGAATGTGTTTATATTTTGAATGTCAAAACAGTTGAAAGTATTAGGATTAATGCTATTGTTTAGTCACAGCGTCGATTTGAATCTGTCAGGTTACGTACGAAAATGAATCTTTCTAAGGAAAATGTTCGTGCAATAATTTTCTACAACTTTAGAAGAGGCCTGACACGGCTTCAGTGTTTTGAAGAGCTAATATCTGTGTTCAGTGATGAAGCCCCATGTCTGCGGACTGTCGAACGCTGGTATTTAGAATTCCAGCGTGGATATACTAGTGTTAGTGACAAATCTCGCGAAGGACGACCAAAATCCGCCTTCACTGAAGAAAACATCATTAATACAGTGACGTATCGAGAGATAGAGGCTCTATTAGGCATCTCAGGGACAACCATTCAGAAGATCTTGCATGAAGCGCTTCGTTTGACTCACACCCAACCCTAGAACGGTTATCGCAGAGTGGTATACCACAGTTTGTTCACCACAAGTCATCTCCAAACTTCGAAAATATAACTTAAAGCGACGCATCATCCTGCACCACGACAAAGCAAGCTCACACAGCGCTCGTCAAACAATTCAGTATTTGAAGCAGGAAAAAGTAGAAATTCTTGACCATCCTTCATACAGTCCTGACCTAAGTCCTAACGATTTCTTTACATTTCCAAAAATTAAGAAAAGTCTTCGTGGTCAAAGGTTCCAGTCCGGTGAAGAAGCAGTCGACGCTTTCAAATCAGCCATTTTGAACACCTCCACTTTGGAGTGTAATAAATGTTATAATAACTGGTTTGAGCGAATGGAAAAGTGTATTAAGCTACGTGGTGAATACTTTGAAAAACAATAAAAAGTACTATAAGGTTCTAGTTGTGTTTTTTTCTGCAAACGACAAAACTTAAAAGGCATGCCTCGTACAGTGCTTGCTATGAACGATTTTATATTAGGAACGCTGCAGGGGACGGTTGAAACACTTTTTTGTGGGTACGGTTGAAACAGTTTATTTATCTAATTATTTTGTTTCTTGATGATAGAGGACAAGGAATTATGTTTTTGCCGGAAGCAATACGACCTCTACCAAAAGCTCCTCCAAGAAAACTAACAAATAGAGGGCGAAAAACTAGGATATCTACAATCTACACAGATACCCCTGAAAATGTATGGAAAGAATATGTAAATATATTGAAACACACCAAAGCTAAACAAGTAATGAAAAGATTACATGGAGGGGAGACTAAAACAAATGCTGGGAACAGGAAAAAAGAGAACACGCAAAATGCATCATCGTCATCAAAAGAGGAGTGCTACTGCCTTGTATGTATGTCACGATATTCGGAAAGCAGACCGATTTTAAATGGATACAATGCACAGAATGTAAAATGTGGGCGTATGAAGAATGTACAGAAGGTATTCTTAATTATGTTTGCCACATTTGTGATTCCGATTGATATTTAATTACTTAATTTAAGTATTTTTATTAAACATCCATATAAAAATATTGTTTTTATATAGAAATAATAACTTTAGTTTTATTTATTAAGTTGTAGCTGAAGTGCATTTTTATTTTCGAATATCACGCCCGTGAAAAATAAATAAATAAATAAAATTTTGTTTTATTTGCATGCGTTTCAATTGACACCAGGCACTGTTTCAACCGACCCTGACGTGGGGACGGTTGAAACAATTGTTTTTTTAATCTGGCTTTACACATAAAATACAATATAATGATCTCAAATAACATTGCCCATTGGCTCATCGCCTACCTACTCATTTGTATAATTTTATACTCATTTGTATTTCTAAAAAAATTGTTTAGATTATTTTATGACACATTTATTATTTAAATATTTAATATTATTTTGACAGTGTATAATAAAAAATGAGTTTTTAAAAGAAATTTAAAATTTTAATAAAGTGCGCAATGGATAGTGAACTTTAGAGCATTAAAATGTTTCAAATGGACCCTTTTAAATAGTATAATTGAATGGAAAGAAGTTTCTTCAGCAGTTGAATTTGTAATGAAGGAGGTAAAAGATATTGTTATTAATGACAATTTTCTCTTTGAAGAAATTCGAAGAGTAAATTAATATGAAAATGAAAAAAAGTTGAAGAAATAGAACGGTGAGAATGTAGAACTTGACAAAATATGGGCACAATCTTTCGGCATTTAAGAGTAGAACATATCCCACATCAAAATTTAAAAGATTTAATGGAAATTTCCTCATGTTTCATCCAGGTACTAATGCTGCTGTTGAAAGAGTATTTATTTTGAATGATTATTATTGAAGTAGTGAGAAGTCGCAACTTTCTGTAGTCTTAACAGTCAAATATGCTAAATGAAAGTTGTTCGGATGTGGCTACATTATTAGACGAACATCCTCATTTAGCAAAAAAAATCCACTCCGAAGAAAAATATGTATCAAAAAAAAGTTTTTAATAATTTTTTCTTCACCTATGAAATACTTGCAAAGTGTACTCTTTTTGAACAAAAAATAGTTGGTTACCTTAGTTTTAAGTGATATTTAAGGGAACAAATGATGGCATATATATATACTTTTCGACCTTAGCCATTGGGGTCTTCATGCCGCCCGGTCAGTGGTTAGACTGGTCGAGGATCTTTCGTTTAGGTCGGAAAAGGAGAACGCCAAATTTCAGAGGATACTCTTTGATCACTGCCAATTTGTCGAACAATCCGTACCTATATCATTTACCGTTTTTACCCAAAGTTATGGTCTGTACTGATGTTACGGGCTAGTTCTTTATAACCTATTTTCTTAAGTTGTCAGTAGCATGTACCCCCGATACAAAATAAAAACAATGTAATTTGAAAACATCTTTTATTTCTATACAATTTTACATTTTTTGCGTCTCGTGCTGCTTTCTAAATATATTCTTTTTACTTAAAATTTACAATAAAATTAAACGTCAACAATACACGCGCGTATGTACATCTTAATAATCTCAGTCATCTATCATTCCCAGGCATTGTAGGCCAAACGTGTTGAATAAGTAGGCAAAATTTTGCAGCTTGAGCTAAACTTTATTATTTGTAATATGAATATAATTAATGTCACAGTATGTAGATAGTATTGTCTGAATATTAAGCGTAAAAACTTATAAGACTAATATTAACTAATTATAATTTTACTAATGTTATTCATCAAATTTCATATGTTTTCATTCTTTGGATTCTTGAATATTATACTAGCTGACCCGGCAAACGTTGTTTTGTATATTATTTCTAGAAAACATTTTTTTATGTCAAATAAAAATAACTATCTACCTACTATAATAAAAAGTAGGGGTGAAAATTAGGGGTTGTATGTATGTTGTATCATAATAAATATAAAACCAAAAAATATGTTTAAAAAGTAAAAAAAATAAAATTTGGGGTGGACCCCTATATAGGGGTTTGAAAGATTTCCCAATTCTCAGACTGAATATGCATAAAAAAAATTTATAAGAATCGGTCGAGCAGTTTCGGAGGAGTATGGGAACGAACATTGTGACACATGAGAATTTTATATATATAGAGATTACCTATAATATATATACGAAATATACGATACCTATCACGTATATAACCTTAGACTTCTCATGCATGTTAAACATGCGATGTTGCCATTTAAAATAAAATCTCAAGTCAGTTGAACAAGGTTGAATTCGACAAAGTTTTTAAGTGATTTTTGTGACCATATCTTGATTATCTGCTAATTGTTGAGTAACGTCTGTTCCGCATAAGAGTAAATCATCGCAATTATGCGTAGTAGGATTGTGGTGTTGTGAAATGAAAGATTATTTGTGTTGACATGTATTTAATGTTAAACATGTAACTACGACCTAATACCAAAAGATAAGCTAAATAATAAGGGAACAAAATTAGAAATAATGTTACATCATTTTGTTTGCTAGAGTGCTGTTGTTGAGTCGGACATGGTTCGTGCGTGTAACAATAATGTGAATTATGTAAACAACTATGGGAATTTGGCCTTACTTTTGATTAAATCGAGTGTGTGTTACACTATTTTATAACACAGTACAGCCTTATTTGTAAAAACTTAACCTTATTATAATGTTTTACTAAAGCACATTTTTATTTATATGTATCTCATTCTTTCCAATTGTGTTTTTGCTGTGATCAAAAGAGACAGAACGAGTACTTAGATTTAGTTCAAGACTAGTTTTTATCAATAAGGGCGTTGATCTTTATAGTAATTTCAAGAGTAAGGTTAGAATTTATTATTAGAACTATAGACAAGTTTAAAAACGGAAAGTTTAATAAGCTTGATTAAAGTCATCTCTATCTTGTCTATAACTCAAATCTATAACAAATTAAGTGAAATTGAACAAATACGAAGTTATAATTATTACATAACACAAAATTGCTATTCACGACATCAATTACTAATACTAATACATTTATTTCATTTCGAAAATATTTCTAGAGAAAAAGATATGCATCTATTTAGTTGATAACAATGCTAATCGGACTATTGGGTCAACTATACCACTGTTTACGCTATCAAACCATGTAGTTTCGTCTACGTTCTTGACATGTTAGTATTGAAAATATATATACCATAAACAGTTATATAGCATGCTACCACATCTCACACCATATGTTCTAATCTTATACATAGAAAGAAAGACGGTATGATATTCTTGACCAGCGGATAAAATAAATGGACGATTTAATAAAAGAAATTCATTTCGCCCCACTGGCCAAATGCTAGGCCAACTTTATAGAAAATCTGTTTCGTTTCTAATTATATATAATTGACATCGCAATGACACTTACTATTAGCCTAAAAGTGCTAAAACTTACATTTAGACTTGGTTCATAAAATTTACCCAACGAAAGTATTGCAAACGAAAACATGCTCACTCCAAGCTCGAAATAAAAGTCAAATTTCTCTACCTTATAAACGATATATGTTTTATATTTCTTGTACAATTCACAACTGTCAATCATGAACAACCAGAATCATAAAAAATACGCACATACATATTTTAACACGGAGAAATAATGTAACAAAATATCTACATCTAATACAGTCACTAGAAACGGAAAAATCACCGCCATTATTATCGACAATGGCAGATCGCAGACAAAACTAAAATCTAATATACTTCAAATATAAGGGAATAATGCTTACAACACCTAAACCGCTACTTATACAAAATAAAATACGAATGCATGAAACCACCCCGGTAAAAAAGAAAGAAAAAAAAACCATGGAAATGTAGAATATGTGTTAACATGAAAAAGGTTTTGTTATTGTGTCTATAATTAACTAAATGTTAATGTCTTTATATCAGTGATCTAAATCACAAATTAAGGAATAATAATGTTGCCACTGTAAAATATTTTCCCTCGTGTGGGTAAAAATATAACATTTAAGATCCCAGATAGTAAGACGAGGTTTTATTCCATAAAAGTTTCATAAAACTTCAAGTGTATTATAATATTGAACACTGGCAACCCCCTTTTCCCCCTTGACCCCCGCACTCGTAGTGATGTGGCTGTGTGTGTGTGTGTAGCCGTCCGCCTTGATATGTGTGTTTGTGTGCCGCCACGTCGCCATTTAACTAGAAGCAAATACGGTTATGTCAGTATGCATGTATTATTTACTAGAGATCAATGTCGAAAAACATTATCATAACATTTACAATCACTAAGCTCTTCACAAATACTTTTGTAATTAGATTTTGCCTCCAGGGATTCATGGCTGAAGTAGAATGCTTGGCAAAACATGATCCATTGTAGTAATAAATCATAACAGAAGAACAACACAATTATTTCAGCCATTTAGGGACTGTACAGGAACTGAGATAATTTAGACTGCAAGCATAATGAAGTATGACATGTTTTTCGACATATATGTAGACAGAAAAATGTAGGAAAGAAGCTGTAAAACATAAAATAACGAAACAAATCACTAAACTCTGAATAATAGACATCGTAGAAATACCTATGAATTTAAACTTTATATTAAATCTAAAACTTATTTGTCGTCTTGATATGTAGGTGCCCAAAAAGCTATATTCGCACGCACATGACATTCCCACAATGCCATCTACAAATTGACATCTGACAGGCGGGGAAAGCTTGTACTGTCGCGCACAAAATATCATTTCTATAACATTTTTTATGAGACTACAAAAAGTAGCGTAAGTACAAATCTATTAAAAGCCTAAAAGCGATGCTTTCGTAAAATACTTGATATTTTGTCCGCGACTGTACACTTAAATTATTTACTTAGGTTTAGCGTAGCTATAGATACCAATTGACGCGATCCATTTAAAGTTATGGATATAATCACAAAGATATGTCATTCTATTGTCTATGCCCCTTTAAGGTAGTTTAATTAATAAAAATCACATTTATAATTATCGGATATATACGAAGCATATAAACATATAGATGGTAAGGTGACATAGCTATAAAAGTAGAATTTGGGCGATTTATTATATTCAAATAAATACATATGTACTTACAATTACATTTACACCGCGTTAATCTATTTTTACATGACACTCGAGTACTTGATTGTACATTTACATCTACCTGCAAAATAAAACATTTACGAACAGCTATAATATTTACAATATATTTTTTAATAAATTTCTTTTCGATATCTTTATCTTATAACTTTGGCTAATTTATTTGGCTTAGAAAATATGAAAAGGATAACAAGCAATATTTTAAAACAACGGTCAAATGCTCTAGTGTCAATACATACATTCAAAATAGGAAACATATTTAAATTTAGAAGTCTGTATACATTTCATATAAGAATATATAACATTATATATTCGTTATTAAAATAAATATAATGTTATAGAAAATAGGTTAAATCGTTTATATATTTGCTTGCCTGCTTCATTCACTTTAAAGTGTTTTAAGAATACGTCATGGATATTTTGACATTAACAAGCAAATGTATAAATGTCGAAACCATCTATGGTCCCTACAACAAACTGTTAAATATAAAATATGTTTAACATTCGGTTAAAAAGTCCGTAAAATTTTCGACAAGAGTAAAATTTCAAAACTGCACACCACAGGTCTATTTAAATTAAACATGGCAACACCAACGAATAACAGTAGGAAAAATTGCGTATTTAGAATATCGATTTGGGTTTTTATATATAGGCCATCCTCTAATTTTAGCGATACCTTCAAAAAAAATAACAACGATAGAATCTTATTATAATTTAAAATTGTGCACAAATTCATCTAATTATTTTACAATTTACGAACATTTATACAACGATATTAAAATAGCTATACTTGATGAGATTTTTAATAGCAATTTCGTTTATTTAAATCTTGATGCTGGCATCAAAAACCTCAAAGTCCTCTCCAAAACAATCTCACTATATATGACAACCTAACTATTTAGCAAAATGCAGAAATACCAGAATGAATCAGTTTAAAAATGTTGCCATATACAGACTGATAACTCACACAAAATGGCAACACAAATTTGCAATAAAAATCCCATACAAAGTACACGGTAACATCAATCTTTGGCGTTCACTCGGCTTTGGTCCGTTCAAATATGTCTTTTAATCGCCCCGAGTCTATATACTAATGAAATGGGCCTTACTAGTAATCGTGTTCGATTCCATTATTCTGGCCTTGTCTCTGGCTCTCCTCCTGTTTCAGGTTGTGGTTCTTATTCTGGTTCTGGCCTTTGCCCTGGCCGATCTGTCGCGACGACGAGAAACACAGTTTCATAACGAACGGGAATTTCGCACCTGAAATTGTTGGCGGTTGTATTAGTAACGTTTTAAATGTAAGATCTAGAGCCTTAGCGATAAGTATGATTTACGTACGTCAAATACGTACGCTATACCTTGCTAACGTATAAAACTATCGATAATGTGGCACATGACGGAAATCGAATCTAACCCTGTAATAAAATATTAGGTCCTTTTCCAAAATAACTTAATTATTTTTTACTAGATGACCCAGTCAACGGAACAGGAACATTTTTTATTGGAAAATTCAATTGTCGATTTGAGTTACTTTTCTTTACTTATTATTTATGTTTCCCACCGTTTAAATCTTCCCTGAACTTCCATATATATTTCAAGATCATAATCAGCCAAATCGGTCCAGCCATCCTCGAGTTTTAGCGAGTCAAACGAAAAGCAATTATTCGGCACACTGATTCATTGTCACATTAAGAAAAATATATAAGTTATAATAACGTGAAAAGCACTGATAGGCAAACATATCAAACACGAAGGGACAAAAAACATTAATTTAATAATTATAAATTCTAAAGAAAAATTCATTTCAAAATGAGGGGTGCAACCGTATATCCATATTATATATAGTATATTGTTAATTTTACTACTGAATCTGGATATCAGAGTTTTGGCCACGAGTTGTGGCTCTGGTTGTGGCTCTTTGTTCCCAAAGGAGGGACAAATGGGACGTAAATTAAACTTGACTGTGTGTGAGTTGTTGCTTCATATGTTTTCTTCTTTCAACTTTTTGAATCAATTAACGAGAATTTTTGATAATACACAACTATAATCAAAGGACGATACCTGGGTGGTTGATGGTAGCGTGGTTACAAGCCATGATGGCCATCACTGACTGCGATATGTTCTGAAACTCCATCAGTCCTGATGATGACCTGCAAACGATTACTTATTTATTATCATATTTAAATTATGTAGAAGCCTTAAATAGTTACAGAAAGTGTCATTTAATTATTAAGCGATAAGGACAGAATACGACTATATTTCGAAATATGTTTTCAAAAACTAATTCCCGACGTATTTTACAAAGAGCAAGATCTCATAGGTTTGATTGAGGGAAGGAAGACTGCATGAAAATTAATTTTTATTCAGACTATATCAATAGTAATACTTTAATAAAAGACGAACTCAAGAGATAGGCCAATTTGTTAATATGCAAAAGTATATGTCGGAGGAATGTAATTAAATGGGGAATATAATAACGACGTCATTTCTTTTATTAGAATGGCAACACTACACAATATCACAGACATCTTACAGGTTGTTTCAACCTGTCAGTCGAATTTATTCAAAATAAAACATGTCGATCGTCAGAGATACATACAATAATTGCAGTTCTTTGTCACTAACACAAATTTAAATATGGGGCCGTTCAAGTATTACGTAAGCACTATAGGGGGGAGGGGGGTCTTTGATTTTCTTATTTGGTGATTATGTCAACAATAATTAAATACTTTTTTACACATATTACCCACACATTGTCTATGCTTGAAAACGAAATGAATTTTCGAGGATTCCTACCAACAATTAATACGTTTATGTACAATTATTTTTGAGAGCTTTGCTTGATTTTGCTGAAAAGAGAGAGGGGGGGGGGGTTTAAATTACAGTAAATCTGCTTACGTAATACTTGAACGGCCTCTTAAATTCTCGGATTTCATTCTCTTTTTTTCTCTCTCTCTCTATCATACACTTTGGCCTAGAGAAATATAATCAGTTTTTTGAAGATAAGTTACCTTTCGCTCTTAAGCGGGAACTTTGAGATAGTGTGTGGAGAAGTGACTCCGTAGTCTGTGAATACTGCTAGCAGCTGTTCTTCCGACACATCTGGGGGAGTGTTGAAGAAATGCACCACCTGGAATTCATTATAATATATTATCAGTATAAACAAATCAAAAGATTAAACCTATTTACTTAAAACTCGCGACTTTCGCCAACTTCATATAATTTATTTAGTGTATCTTCTGGTCCTACCACTAAGTGAAATTAATGCAGGTAAAGCCACAGAGCGTAGCTAGTAATGAATAAAATTTACAATCACCTAGCTGCCTAATACTTATTTCCCATATGAGTCGTCTTCACTGATATATTTAATATAATAATTAATACTTTAATTTTCAAGTTTAAAGTCCATTTTGTTTTGATGAATTATGTATGTTTAAAGAAAAAACTTTTTAACCGGATTAAAGTTATGTATTATTATAAATTTACAATTATTTATAATAATTTTAAATTTATCCGACGTGCTTTACAGCGTGCGTGGTCACGGTCACCGTGACCACCGTGACCAGGTTATGTTAATCAAACACAATACATACTATGAATTATGTATGGACAAACAATAAATAGTATATGTGTAATACGGTGTGGTCTCAGCCATAGACGTATTAAGAATTCAGCTATTTTATTAGTTAGTAGAGTAATAATAATATTTGTCGCTTACCTTAGAAGGCGGCTGTATCCGATTCTTGTGTATGGAAGCCGGTGTGAGGAATCGATTGTTTTTGTTGCTCACGTAATCCTTGAATGATGGAGATTTGTCGTGCAGTGGGTAGGGGTTCATCACCTCGGATAAATATGCTTGCTTTGAGAACCTGGAATTATTTTGTATCTTATGTCCACAATGTTTTTATATCGTTTAATGTTTGAACCTTAAAAATGAAGAGGAACATTTTATAAAATCCATCACCTCCTTAGAACGTAAAAATTCCACTGAAAGTTACGCGGATATAATAATTGTCTCAATCCATTTGTGTATAAAATTTAAATAATTAATTTAATTTCAATCAAATATCTGGTAAAAATTTAATTTATGACTTACGCGAGTGTTAGCGTGTAATCTCCAACTGTAACATTATTGAGGTTTTGCACACATCGTTCCACAGAGACGGGATCACCCATTTGAACCATTGCCGTACCCTCCTTTGTCTTCAAGAACTTTATCTGAATATTAAATCAGCTAGTTAGGTTAATACAAGTAGAAGTTAGCATAGTAGGGCTAAAAACAAAACAAAATGCCAAGACAGCGACCTGTTGTTCCACGGGGTAGTAGAAGGCTACAAGTTATGATTCATTGCCACATGTTAAAAATGGGGCTCTCGAATCGCCCGTACTCATATGTAGCTCTGGGCCTATATGCGCCGGACCATATAAGAGTTTTACCTTCTTGGTTGGAAGGATGGACGCGGCGAAAAGGCCTAGAAGTCACCCACCCCCGTCCTATAACGTGGAGTATGGGTTATTGCACCCATACTCCACTTTGCCACTGTTCGTTACGTTACGTTACAATTTAAATTCGGAAATTTAAGGACCTATATTATAGTTTATAAGACACTCAATATCCAAAGATAAGAATATATATTATGAGCATCTGTTTTGTTATGTATTTGACTTAATTGGTGGTTTAGTAATGGATTAAAAATATATTTTGTTTTAAACTTACCCTAACAACATTTCCATAGAGGCAGCATAGATTAAACAATCTGTCTGCGTTGGCTGTAGTCGGATCCAGTCCATACACCATCATCACGCCGCCTTGTTGTGGTGGACCACCCTGCAAAAGTTCAAAATCAGTTAAACGTTAAAACGGAAAGCTTATAGTGCCCCTAACACTTAAAATTGAAGTCATATTCCTGTGTCTGCTGCCATAATATTTTTAACAAACTAAAACTATAGAACGTGCTCGGGCTATCAAGTGTTTGCCTTTTTTTTAGAACATTTCTAAGTTGTTCATAAATTTGTAAAGCTTTTGTTCTACAGAGGTAGAAAATGCTTCGTTTTAAAGCGGCAAATATTGGTAGGGGTCTTTTTGTATTAATCAAAACGGAACATCAGAAGAAACTCGCGAAAGATTATTTTGTAATACCTGATTTTGTGGTGGCATTGGATGATGCATTGGTGGAGGTGGAACGAAACCTTCTCCGCCATAGCCTTCGGGGCCATAGGGACCGCGACCATCACGCTGAAATTAAATATTCAATTAAATAATTTTACCAATAATTTAATCTCACAAACGACAGCTACAACACAATGCATTACCAAAATTTTGTTTGTATTGGTTACTACACAAGAAAAAACAAATGCTTCCTTTTTAGTACACAAATCGTAATTTAATTCTTATTTTACATTTAAATGAACTCTTACCGGATGATGAGGAGGCGGTGGTCCATGTCTATCCTTCATCATACCCGGCGGTGGACCGCCACTGCCAAAGTCCATATCTGTAGATAATTAACACAATGAGAAAGATAACAGACAAAATAAGATGTTGTCAATGTTGAAGTGTAATTCGTATTAATTGAAACACGTTAGGTATCCTAAACATCAAGATACAATCAGCGTTATTATAAAACGTGGATAAAAGTTAGTTCCACGTTATTTTCATACAAAATTAATGGTTACCATGGTTACGACCGAACTAACTTGTAGCGTTCTATAATAAAGCCGTATGATTAAGTATCTTTAGATAATATATTAAATATAAAATATTTTCAACTTTTAAGGTTTTACTTTTAGAATTAGGTTATATTAGAAAGCGTTGTGATACATAAGGAAATATATAGTGTTGTTGTTGATGATATTTAAGTACCTATTTAGGAACGAACAAATAAATACCGCTTATCAAAACTAGCCAAAAACCTTTTATGGAAATGCTAATTTTACAAGACTGTTACAATTTAGAAATCACACTTTAATAGTGATTATTATGTAACTAGAAGATAAACATGGACAAATAAATATTCCATCTACAATACATCAATTTTTTTGGACTGAAATATAGGCAACGGAATACTAAAACAATTAAAACCACTCGTGAATTTTCGTAGCGGAGTAAAAATTGGAGCTTACAAGACACTTGATTTACGTTCAAAAATTTCAAAAAGTAGTTTTCACTTGATTTATAGCTTTTTACTTTTTATTATTAAGGAGTTAAATGAAAAACTAATTACAGAGCGCAACCAGTGCTGATAACTTTTATAAAAACTTGTATACTACAAAAAATTAAACTTCAGTGTTCAGTCATTGATTAATGAATATTAATATGCCTATGAATGATTTTTAATTTAGTTTAATTACTTGCTGTCAACATCAAGTGTTCGAAAATTGAATAACGCGTTGGACCAGTATTTCGATTAAATCACCAAAAATACTTCACGTTAGATTATTTTTAAATGAGATTGATTTATAAATAAATATATTGTAAAGGTTAAAGATTGATATTTATTTCTCTGTGCCTTTTTGGCCTTGTATGGGCCTTTTTCGAACTTAAATGCTCGATTAGCTAAGAATAGAAAATCATGCTTCTGGTTGGCTGGTTTAGTTCATAGGACTATTTGAAGACATTTAATTATTTAGTAAATTATTTAAATAATTTTAATGTTGTAATTACCGACTCCAAATACCGTCGTTACTCTGATGCTATAAGGTACAAAAATATGAGAAGGTTGTAGGGGTAAGATGCGAGCTATCACTATATTTTTGACATATTGATGTACAAATATCGCTCAAAATTTACTATATATCACATATTCAGCTTAATATATATTAGCATGTGTAGCTTGTACATTGTCGAAATAGTATACAATATGGAAACCATTATTCCCTGAAAGTTATACCTGTATAATTAATACTAATAACAACATACATATATATACTTATAACTAGCATTTACTCTTTTTAAAACAAGATTTACCTCTAAGCATGCAGGCAAGAAGGGTTGTAAATGAAAGTCTTTTGTGTTATGTATATATTTATTGTGTATGTATTACAAAATGTTTTGTATGTCAGTAATTAGTACAGGCCCGTATTCTAAGACGTTCAATCCCAAGAGCGGCTCATGTCGATTGGTTCTAGATAACGAGCTATGCGGTGACATTTTTTATCTATTTATTTTTTGATACTCATTAATTTTATGTCCCTTAAAAGCATATTAAATAAATGATATGAGTCTGTTTAACATCTATGTCATATAAAAATATCAATCGTAATTACGAGTACATTTTTCTATATAAATACCATTTGACAGCCGTTGTATAGAAAAATCTACGAGTCGTAGCTAAAAACGAATGGCATTTTGATATAGAACCCGTGTTCAACAAATGTTTCACAATGTCCAATATGTGTTGAATAAGTCTGAGATTGGAATTTAGTATTGAATTGACTGTTTACGTTTGGTATAAAAATGTTAACTTGCTTAGATATTGTGAAATACGTATTAAAAGTATATGAAAGAAGTACAATATTATGGCATATTACATTTGGGGTAATCATAATATTTCCTAGTAAATTTTATGGACGGATTAACCTATGGCTCTCATCAACGTTTATATAAAGTGAAAGAGATATTTAAGAGTTATTATCGGATTCTATTAATGAAATTGCGAATTAATCATATCGGCCAATAGTAGCATTATAATTCAAAACTTATTGACGTAATAAAACACATAAAAAGACGTAAAAGAACATTATGATTACCCTGATATAAATGATGAGTTTAATTGTAAGGAATACATGTTTTTAATAAGTTAGCAAATGACACACTATGATTTACTTGAGTGCGTAGACAGTTTTAGCAATGTACCTACCATATTACAACAACTTGTACAATTAATACAGAAAAACAATGAAAACTAATATATATCGCCCAGTAAGGTATCGAGCCTATTAAGAATACAGTCAGTACGCATAAATACAGTCGAGCCGCGGTCACACCATACTTTTATTAATTTAATTGTTCATAGTTCGACCAAGGGTATTTATTTATTGATTTTCTGTATTAAACTCATACATACATGCCACGATTATAATCAAGAGATCTACTTACACAGTTTTTACTTAATACACATGTTATAGGGTTGCCAAGAGAGTTTCGAAATGTTTCTCTATTTAAAACAACATGATGATTTCGTGGCAATCCTAGCGTAAGGTTAGACACAAACAATATTGCCTCTTAGACAAGATCCTTGTAGACTTAGCGTGATATATGAAAGCTTTTCATAGATATCGGTTGAAACGTAGTAACTACTAGTCATTACAATCATGTTAATTATTCGCATCATTGGGCAATTATTTCGAAATTTATAATCACGCCGCGGAAAAGGCTTTTGTCTGGAGGCTGTATACAAACCGTTCTGTGCATCACTGTGCTGACTGTGCTGACTGCAAGAGTCTTCGCTGCAGGCTCGCGTCGCAGGCGCATGGTTGACGGTACTTGCATCTGTCATGCGGTATCATCAAAACTGTTTACTTGATTTTCTTGATTTACATTTCACAAAGATTCATATGTTCTGTTCCCTGTCAACTTATACCTTCATACTTCGTCACTTCAGTAAATTGTTAACAAATTTCAAGTACTTTCATTCATCTATATACAACCTTTTTCGCCATTCTTTTATCGAAGATCGTTCACTAGTACGTGTTGTTATGTGCCAAACTTTATATTAGTAAATAAACATAATGAAAAGTAATTATATATATAATGAAATTAATCACTTAACGTCATTAAATAACGTATATAATGAAGTACATTACAGCACTGTCGATCGAATAATAGATTTAGCCACAAATACACGCAAGGGATAAAGTGCATTTCACGTAGGGTTATCAATTTGCGCCGTTTATTTTATTTTATTTAAAAAAGCTTACCAACGCTCGGCACATAGATACATTTGTTCATAAACAAAATAAAATAGAAGATAATGTGACAAAACCTACATCGATTCGTAAATTATAAAAACTAAACGAATATTCAAAGTGTTTAAGGAGCAACTATGGAACTATGCGAAAAGAATTGACACATTTTTTTCCCAAGTTTGAACCATAAATGTAAATAAAATAACTCGAAAAACTTTAAAATGTTGTCAAGTTCATTGTATTGGAATAAAAAGCATATAATATGTTAGTGTGTTTTATTTAATTTTATTTACAAAAATGAATGTGAATGAAGCATGCCTTGGACTGGATAATTAAAAAGCTTCCACTAGGCCCTAAGCGATTTATAATATTTTGTATTAAATCTCTGTGAGTAATCCATAGTTGAAATATTCGGTTTTTTTAATAAGTAAAATATTTTGTTATCATTTTTCAGAAATTCTACTGTTACTGAAACACTGTAACAACAATAACACAATTAATAACCAAAGTTTCTTTAAGACAAATTTAAGTTTTTATGTAGTAGTACTATTTTAGTAAGATATATTATGGGTACATTTTGGTTCAATTAAGAATTTTATACTGCTACAAAAAGAGGCAGTGTTGGCCCGGGGGTTGGGCTTACTATTACTGCTAAGGTGGTAAATGCAAACACCATCTGTCATCCCATAAACTTTTCTTGCGCACATGGTTTCCGCACTTAGACTCATAATCGGTCCGTTGAGCGTAACTTGCGCACATAATGTGCATGTGTAAACATGAAAACACCTAAAAACGACGTATAGCCTTTGCTTAACAATAAAAATAAATATTCAATTTGAGGCCAGGACCTAAAACCAGGAAATAAATGGTGGTACATCTGGGATATTATTAGTACTGTATTTACTATAACAAAATAAAATCAAAATACAGAGCTTCTTGGCAATTTTCTCAAGAAAACTTAAAACTACCTTACAGAAAATGAGAAAACTAAAAACCACTTAAATCACACGAGCAATGAAAACTGAATCGTATATATAACGTATGAAAATTAGTTTTCAACGTGATCCACTTAAGACCACAGAACGCTTTCGTATGCAAACACATCTAGATAGACGTTCTCACACTTTGAATTTAAATTAAATTTTTTTTATTCCATCTAATCAAAATTTTCTCGCATACTTTCTGTGAGAAATGGATTCCTTTTTTTAAATAATTAATTTTGTTAATTTAATCCTGTTTCCCGGATCCATATTTGGGATTAAACAGGATAAAAAATAGTGAATTCGGCATAGGCATTATTATACTTACAGGATGTCATTTTAATAATTAGTCCATTATTTCCCTGATGTAACCAATGGTTTGTAAATGACTCTACGGGCACTTGGTACAGATACTATAATAACAGATAAAAACATTTTGTGCTAATTTTGCTAAGACCTTAATTTCGTGAATTCGTTTTAAATCATTTAAAAAACAGCCGAATCGCGCTTGTTATCCCAAATCGTTTCAAAAAACGTTACACGAAATCTAAAAAACACGCAAACTTTAAACGAACGCCAACACTAGAATAGCTTTCGGACGCTTTTGATAATTTTCATTTTCGTGTTTATTTAGTTGAAAAGCTCGGCAAAGCTTTTTTAAACGTTTTTCGTATTTATCATTTGAATACAAAGCAAATTATGCTTGGCACTCGTATTTGTTGGTTTAAAAATCTGATTAAATGCGCTACTGTGGTAATTTTCAGTTTTTAGTATTAAAAATATTTTATTTGTATACTTTTAACAACATTTTGAATAGAATACACCTTTACTAAGTAATATTGTTCCGAGGGTACTGAAACCGGAATTTTGGTTGAATAATATATTATGTATGTTAACACAATTTTTATGCGAATTGGAACCGTGTTAGGGCTTAAATAGATTTGAAACCGGAGTCAATAAATCTTAAGACTAACTATTTTTTTTAAATATAATTCAGAACGAAGGAATGAACCGACTAACGCAGAATCCGAAAGGTGTAACTTTAGTGGCAACAATATACACACCACAAATGAACCAACACCGCCGTCATCATAATCGAAGCTTTAGTTTACAAAATAATAATTGAAGAAAATTAAAACTTCATCCTGGTAAACTGCAACACGACATTTTGACATGAAACTGAAGCGAAATTACGAATCTTCAACAGCGAGGGTAAAAACAAAGCTGTATGGATTAAAAATCAAATTGGTATTTCCATTTTTTGCTTCCTTCTATAACGAGTCGGTCCGGCACAAGCCAATTAGGCCAATTGTCCTCGTTGACCGTGAACAAAAAGTAAAAAAAAAAGTTTAATTCGAGAGACGGGAAAGGCTATATGGAAGACTAGGTCTCACGCAGTAAATTTTCAATTGAATCATTACCACAGAGTATATAGCATACAAGTTGCCAGAGCAAATTTTAGAAGATTTGCAGTGTGGCATTGTCGCCCCTCTTTATACCTCGGTTTAATACACGTAAAAATGTAACATATTCTCAAAGTTAAATCATAAAATAATTCATATAAGTTCATATATATTATTCAAATTCAAAGTTTTCAAACGAACGTTTCCATATCTCTACTCGTTATGTACTTTCAATATTGCTTCGCTAAGTTACAAAGTTTTACGTCTACTATGAGTTCTATATACTGTAGCGTCAATCCTGGCTCAATGAAATATTTAAAGTGGGTAGCACTCGAAGCGTTATACGGCTTTCGCATCATTTCACACCGAGCTTTCACACCGAACGGACGCATTCAGTCGCGTGGCATTATCGTATTTCTGAAGCGACCTACTTTCCTACTCGTTTTGAGGTAGCTGCGTTGTTTTTCTGACGTATTCTATTACGTTGAAATTCAATTCCTTAACTATTCTGGGAACGGAATAGTGATTGCCTTTGAGAAGTAATTCTATAAAGTTGAATTATGTTTTAAAAATTCTTCAAATTTAAATACAATATATTACGCAGCTCCAATAAAAGATAGAATATATTTCTTACATCAACATCTACTACATTTCTATAGCTTTTGTGATTTAAAAGATTCTTTAGCTCACATAGTGTATGGAAATCGACAGTACAATTACCAAACCATGACGAAATTTTTGCCAGTAAAATGTGCACGTACCTTTGTATGAAATATTCATGTCGGGTAAATTATTCTCTCCGAAGGGACACTTAAATTCACTTAACTTTTATCTTTCTAATTTTTCAGTAAATTTCACTCCCGGCAATTTCTTTCACGCATTGCCTTATTTCGTGCCATATCAAGTTACAACAATTAGGTACGTGCCTATGAGTAAGCACATGTAAGAAATATCTTTTTTTACGAGTTACCAACAGTAAGATTTATCAAAGAAATATATTTAGACGTACGAGCTTTTGCTTGGCCATAGTCAGGGTAAAACTAAAATACTATAATCTATTTTACGTCTTAAATTTTATCAGGTTCATTGCTCATTTTCTCATGTTTATGGTATTTAACTGAATTAACAGGTAAAATGTTTTTTATTCAACACATAACACGCGAACAGTATTATCTAGATTATCTTGTCAATATAGATATTATGTTTGTGTTAACTGGTTTATTTACACAGAGCTAAAAAGAAACTTGAAATTTTTTCAGTTGGTCAGTTGGAGTTTCCTCTTGTTATCAATTTGAACATTTACGTTGTACGTCTGCATAAACCAGAAGTATTCAGCAGATTAAGGTGAAATTATAATTGCAAGTTTGGCCGTTGAGACTAAAACTTCTTAGAAATATAAACTTTTTGATATTCATGTTACTTTAATAGTTAGTTACTCATGTACACGAATTAAAATTCCTAAATCCATTCACATTTAAGCCCTCACATCACTCCGCGGTATTTTAAGCCACTATTCAGAATGCGAGATGAAATCTCAACGTGTTTTCATCTTGTATTCTCTGTATTTGCTTTGGAGATTACTCTATGCCACGTTAGTAATTTTGTTTTGATAATAATTCAAAACTATGCGCGTGTTATTTCTGCGTATTAATTTTGTGCAACTGAATATTCAGACTATTTTAGCAGAAAGCTTTTACGAAAATTAACCTCTGATGATATTCGTTTCGTTTTTAGATAAACTTAAAAAAAAAATATAGAGAAAGATACATTCATAAACACGTGTAAAACATTTAATTTAAAATAAGTAATCCTAAGTAAAATAACTCTTATTTTTTACATACTATAAATACTTATAAGAAAATTTTGTATCATTAATCTAAACAACAAAGTTGGTTTCATTTGAAATCAATGCATGCTTATTTTTTTTATTAAGGTTACTTACTGTAGGGTTGTGGTCTGCCGCCAGTGTATTGTGGTGACTGCAACAGAGGCGCGCTGCGCTGTTGTGGTTGTCCCTCATCCGACACTGAAAAAAATAAAATGAATTTGAATAAAAGCTACTTTGTATTGTATAAATTATCTATGCTATTTCGGTTAGTCCGCTGTGGGCGTGGGAAATTTAACTAATTAAATTATAGCTTAAACTTCTTCTAATTTACCAAAATTTAATCAAAATAAGTGGCTTATAATAAAGTCGTTCTAATACTGCCATGCTTAGCAAAAAATCACGAACATACTAAGTCTTCGACAGCCACAAAGTATAATGAAAAATACTTTAAATTCAGTCAAAAGCAGATGTGTCCAAAGTTTCTTGATTGTACACTTTGCTTTACAAATGAGCTTGGGGATATCATTAAATCTAACCTTCAAATTGATTTTTTACTGAGGACGAAAACTTCTAAATCATGTAAGCACTAAAATCTATCCAATAAGAAGCGCGTCATTCAGTTAGTAAGTCTAGCACCATCTTTAACATTTTCAACAAACTGTAGACTTACCGCTGTCCGACCGAGTCCGTATCGTCGCGACATCCGCGCGGACCGCGTGCCTTCCCTGCACATATAAAAGACGAACACACTCTTATTTCATCCTTTCGTCATTCGTTATACCCAATACTATCTCTGTCACCTCGCATAGCGTTAACGGTGCATGCCAATTCCACGAAAGCTACAAAAATACAAATAAAATATAACAAATGTAAAATTGTATATCCATTTGTCGTCATCTGTGTTTTCTGAGACAATTTTAGTGTCTGTGTATCTCTGCATGTCTGTCTGCTTGCTTTCTCTTCTGTTTCTGTTATACGCTCCATTAATGTCCTCAAACGAGACCTTTTTAAGAGTGTGTTTGTCTTTAGTTTCATATGTGCATGGAAGAATATTACTTAATATAATATTAATAATGCTTATAATAAACTGTACTCGAGGAAAAAAGTAATTTACCACAGACATTTCAGAGAAAATTATATCATAAGCTACTAAATTAGATGCAATCATTTGGGTCGTGGTAAACCTCAATTTTCTTGTGTACTGTAATGTTAATAGTCAAGCTGTAGTGACATCTATGTATTAAAAAGCGAAGTGATAAGCTGGCGGAACAATGTTATTTCAAAAAGCATACCAACTGTCAGTTTGATTGATAGAAAATAAATATTAACTGCTAAAATAGGCAAATCAAAATGACAGTACATCATCGAGCAATACATACCAGTGCGGTAGCGTTCATTTCGCCGTAATAAAACTCTGCTTTCTAAATATGGGAATAAATCATGTGTGGAGGATGTTGTTGTTGAGTGCATAGATGTGTGAACCTAATTTTAAGATAAATCGTTATTCGATGACCAACCTATGAAATATCATCTAATATATAAAATTCTCGTATCGCGGTGTTTGTGGTTAAACTCCTCCGAAACGGCTCGACCGATTCTCATGAAATTTTGTGTGCATATTGGGTATGTCTGAGAATCGGACAACATGTATTTTTCATCCCCCTAAATGTTAAGGGTAGTCCACCACAATTTTTTTTTTTAATTTTAGATAAAAAAAATATTCTTTATTTTTTTATGATACAGCATTAAAAAATTCATACAACCCCTAATTTTCACCCCTCTACGATCAACCCCTATTTTTTATTATAAATGATATTCATGGCAAAACCACGTTTGCCGGATCAGCTAGTATATTTATAGTTTTAACACTTAAATTGAAAATTGCAATATCTTAAATATTTATATATCTTGATTATGGCTTTTTCTATCGATTAATATTCTAACTTCAAATTGTAAGCATTCAATATCTAAGCACATGTTCTATTCATAAATCACGTGAACATCAGAAATACGTATCAACATTCACCGTATCCTACAAATTGATTGCAGGCAACTCGTTAAACCCACCCACTCGTTTCGCCAGTAAGGATGACTGACAAAATTACAGGGATCTGTTAACTAACGCGTTTGGTTCGCTACCAAACGTCCAATTTGTATTCGAACTCGGTAGAATTGACGTAGAAACTTGTATAATTATCAATACATTTCTATTTGAATAAGACTTATGCAACTTAATGCTAAACTTCGAACTGAAAGGTCTGGTTGCGATTGAACTTTCAAAAAGTCGTAATGAAGTAAACACGTTTATGCTCTATAGTAAGAGAGAATATCAAAAGCGATATTTTAGTTAACTACACACAGAACTTAAAACATATATCAAGGGCAATTGCACATTTGTTCAAAGTTTACTTTTCTTATCTGTTCAAAACTACCTTAAATCCGTGTTTTATAGTATTATAAAACAAGGATTATATATATCACGGATTATAATATAATAGCCCAGTAGCATTATATACATTCATCATAGTCTTTTAATACAAGGAAATATTTTTTACAATGTGTGTATTCATTTAAAAAAATATATATTTTCATATTCAAGCTCGACAGCCGATGATACAATTCAACTGGAAGTACTAATTAATATTAATTCAAAAAATCTTCTGAATATTCTCCATAGTAAAGATGCAGACCCCACATCTCTACTCAACGCCAAGGGATCAAACTACTCTGAAAGGTCGTTGACGATTCGAATCGCTCTTCGTCGTAGTAAAGTAGAAGGTACTGGGGAGCTCCCGCCCAGATGTGAGAACCATATCGTATTTAAAAGTTTTTAATAATTTTTAGTACACTTCAGGTTCCTTTCAACAACTTCATACTTATTACGGACTTTCAGTTAAGCAACAAAATCAATTCGTATCAGTTTCTCATAACTTGTAAGACATTGATTCTGCGTTCATATTGAATCTTACTAGGTTAGTGGGACAAGGTTATTAGAACCTATTTGGAATATCATTTTGTTTACAAATAAAAATATTGTGTACTAACAACGAATGCAAAGTTAGCAACGATTGTTAAAGCACACTATTTAAAATTATTGACGGGTGTTAGATCTATGTTTAAAGAACAGAGTTTTGAAGATTTCGAAAACCCTATATTATATGATTATTGAAAAGAATTATTTATTTCGTAGGAGTCGACTTAACCTATATATATATATATATCACATATACGTATGACGTGGACATAATAGCTCGCTCCATCTCAGCTAATAGCTGATCGATTCACAGCGCCCTATACACAATACCCATCTTGTCCCCATAGGCAGAGAGCTATACTACTAAATTTTTCCGTTTTAATTAAACACATATCATTCAAAACCAGGATACTTCTGAGTTACCAGTATTAGTTATATAAAGTAAATGCTTACTCTATAGTTTTGTCTGAATGCCTTACTATAGAAAACTAGAATACATTTCTTTATTATTTTAAATCTTTAGTATCTTTATTAGAAGCTTATTATTTTAAATCTTTAGTTTCTCATCTCAACGAGAACATTCCAGGAAGAAATCTGGAGATTAGCAGCTAAATACAAAGAGCGGTTAATCTGTCATCCAAACGTTTGACAACTCACCATAGAACAGTATGTGAGACGACTAAAACTTCACACTATTCTAGATCTAGAAGACCGACAGCAGCTCTAGGCAGTAGATGAGATGCTTCCAATGGGAAGCCACTCCACATGACAGCACCACAGCACAGATTCACTCATAGCCTTAGGCCTGATAGCAAATACGCGCAGAAGAAAACAAAAATTTCTCATCTATAAAACCTCACAATTTTCTTAATATTTTATTATTTTCTTTTATTGGACGCAGAAGTTGAGCCAATTTAAACATACTTGTTTCGTTACTGATATAAAATAAATACTTTTGTACGTACCAACATCTATATAAGGAATTTAAATGAAATAAAACGCTATCTATCCTTCATTCCATATCTCATTGTCGTCCCCTACAATTTGTAGGAACGAGGACTACAATGGGTGTATCAATCGTCTTCGAGCGCGTCTATCAATTCGCAACCGCAATATTGTAGGAATTCCTGAATATACACACGAAATGGTGCTTCAAATTTCGCTTTAAGTGGAAATTTATCTTTGTTTATATAGAAGGACGATGAATGTCGATAGTTTCTATAGTGAATATGTTAACCAATTCCATTTAGTCCGAAAAGTAGTTGTCCGCACTAACAATAAAAAAAATGGTGCGTGTAGGTACTTATGTACGCGCGTAACAAGTTATACTTCTTTGGCTTTCTTTATTTTTTATAAATATTTAATAATTAATAATAAATGTTTAGCGTTAATAATTTAACAATATTTAATATTTAGTATATTATTCAATTATTAATTAATATTAATAATAATTATTATTTATTATATTATTAATTCAATTTAATAACTAGGTAGGTTTCATAACCTTTTAACTAAGTAACAATAGGTCTTTGTGAAAAAATATTGGTAAATTTCTTTGAAAAAATAATTAAAACTCCTTTATTTGTTTAAAAGGTACTACAAATGTCATTTTGGTCATTCAAAATTCTTGGCATAGCAGCTTACGTCACGCATATTCTATTTCTTTTGACATGTAGATTGTCTTATTCCCATCTTGCTCACGCACGCTCGGCGCCCATACTGATAATTTTGTGTCACAGTGCGCGCGCATCGTAAAATTTCACTCTCATAAATTTTTCATAACGCGCCTAAAGAAGTATAACTTCAAAAATCAATGTAGTAACAGACATAGGTCAAAATAGTGGATGGAAATCGATTAGCGCAGCTATTGACGAGAAATACGAGAATGTGAGTGTGTGCTCCTATTTCACCATGCCTCCTGCTGATAGAGGACAAATCTTCGTTTTTAATTTATTTTATTATTATTTATTACTTAAGATGTCATGTGGAAAATGGTGTAATGGTTGCAGCTCTTTACAAACTTTGAGTAAAACATAAACTTTGGCAATTAAAACGAGCGGAGAATTTATTGCCAGTTCTTCTTTGCCGTTCTACTCCCTTGATTTGAGAACTGGCAGTAAATGTAAAATTAGAAGCATTTCATATGTATTTCTTTATTGATGTTCATAAGTGTACATTTTGTTACCTATATGAATAAATGATTTCATTGATTAAGAACTAATGGCAGTTACCAGGCGTGATATGTAATCAGTAAAGGTGATAAGCTTCATCTCTTGGACAAATAAATTTCTTCAAATACAAAGATTTACGACGTATTTCCGTTTATGTCAGCCGTGTGTAACATCTTGTAACATTGTCTGATTTACGCTTAGATGAATTTGAAACAAGATTTCGAAGGAAGGCACATTATAAGGCGGTGTTTACTAGTTTCTAATCCATTGACAATGCTGTCGACACGATACTGAAAGCCGACACCCACTTATCTCGAATAGGGCTGTCAATATTAACAATCATTAGCTTTATATGTCGGATCAGCCACAAGCATCAAGTTTAAATACCAGAAAAAAGACACCTCAAACCTTGGGGATTAAAAAGAATGACGGAGAGTATAATGCCAGTTCTTGTCGTTCGTTCTACGGCCTTGATTTAAGCAAATTTAGAAACATATTTTTTTTTACTTTCTGTTTTTTTATTTTTTTACTGACTTTCATAAGTTTACATATACCTACATGAATAAATGATACTCTGATCTTGATGGCAGTGTCGTTTACGACAGTGTCAAGAATGAACACTGAACTTTTTGTCTACTCAATATGTATCCTTCAGATGCCCTTCATTGGAAATATTTTATATAAAAAATAGTTCCAAATAAAATAAAAGAATTCTTACATATTTTAGGTGACAACCCTAAACGCCCAAGGCGCGTCGCGAAATATTGACTCCCAGTTATCAGATCCACGTCTCAACGAAGCGTCTTGCATTTCACGCGACTATTTTATTTATTGCCATACAACACCACTCGCTTTCTCGATTTTTATCCGAATAAAATAAAGGATGATAAATAAATATGACAGTATGTGCCATGCATTATTATTCTTGATTTATTAAGCTTAACCTTCAAGCTCTAGATTTTATATTATTTTTGCCATCCTTCAAGCGTAGTGTTGTAGGTTTGAACCCCGTCTGTGCATTAATAGACTTTCTGCCTATGTGTGCACTTTAATCTCGTTCGTACGGTGAAGAAAAACATCGTGAAGGAACCGGCACGTTTTAGACACAAAGTCGACGCCGTATATTGGACACAAAAGACTTCCATTCCCTTCCCTTGCCTATACGAGCAGACCCAGACCTAACAAAGGTAGAAGCTGCACTGTTTTCTTTGTATACCAATTAATTCTATTTTATACTTACTAATGTACTACAAACCTTAAATTGAAGTTTTGTCTTTTTAATCCCGGTAACAATTAAAAAACTAATATAATGCTTTTATTATTTATTTCTACTCTTTACGTACAACTTTAAAAATATACATTTACAAAAAACCTTTATTCGAGCATTAACTCTATAAAACGTCCAACTTAAATCATACAAGCCGTCATAATTCTTATTTTATGGGATATTTTCAAAAATTTTGGCAAAGCAATGTGTATTGTCTTAGATAACACTATTTGTTAACGATACGTATACAATTCTATTGTTCATGGCTTCGACTGTTACTGTGTAAAGAAAATGGTTATCTTGGCGTAGCGTAGCGAGCACTTATACACAATTTAAAGTCTTAAACATATTTTAAGGAATTATTGAATAAATATTCATAAATAAAAACGCGTGAAATTATGAAAAATAAAGTAAGTATATGAAGTTATTAAAATGACAATTTACGTCATTTAAAGAGTTATGACGTGTATTCTATAGAGTATATGGTATTTGACTAAAATTTTTTTAATAGAACGGAGCAAACGGGCCGGAGGCAAACCTGATGTTAAGTGACACCACCGCGCATGGACACTCCTCAATGGCAGAGGGCTCGCATGTACTTATGCTAGCCTTTAATAATTGGTAAGCTCTTTTCATGAAGGACCCTAAGTCTAATTGCTTCGGAAATACTTCAGTGGTTCCACATAGTGGAGGTGCGCGGCATAAACTGCCGTAAATGAAGCTCAGTTGTTGAACGACGGACGTCGAAATTCAAAATTCAAAAATCATTTAATTATATAGGTAACACATTGTACACTTATGATCGTCGTCGAGGTGATATGGGTGGAACACTAGCACAGTTTACCTACGCATACACACTTTGATTATTTAACGTAAGAAATATAACAACAACAATAATTGTATGTCATGTATATAACCTAAAAAACCTCAAAAAATATTTTATGAACAAAAACCTAAACCATTTCTTTTATAAACATAAAACAGTCAATTTATCTTAAAACCGGGGTAATTCCACAAGTTGGCAACACTATCATAGTAAAAATTCCCCGCCTCTCTCTGGATTCGTTCCAAGGATAACCCAGTATCGCTTTCATGTAACGTATGTTGTGGGGTTTAGACGAGATTTAGTGTTTTAGTGTTCATTCGTATAAGATGTAGGTCACATTGACGATAAGGCAAAGGCGATATTGTTAGAAGTCTGTTCATTTCTAAGAAGAAAACTATAAAGTATTATTTGTATCAGAAGAAACCTAGCTACCAATTCCTAGTATTGGGGTGTAACCAATGATAGTCTTCCTTCTAAAATAGATTTTTTATTGTAATACATATAGACCAGTGCAGATAGCCTTCAAAATAAATAAAAAGTGAAAAAAATAATAGTAGGATGAAACCTATTGGAAAAGCAGGGCAATATGATCAAAATGAAAGGAAAAATAAATTACGGTCGATCTGAGGTCGGGAAGGGGTGGGGGGATAGTTTTAAGGGTAAAAAACGGTTTATCTCGATTTCCGGCAAAACTAAAAGTCCTATCGAAGAAAGTTAAATGGCAAAGTTGTAGGTAATAAAAAGATCTAAAACTTTTGTATTCACACATTTTTCACATAACCTCAAAATTGGTGTGAAAAATTCAAAAAACCAAGTTTTTGGTTTTTTATTTTTATCTTTTACAAAAATTTATTTTTTTAAACGAAATTTTGTGAAAACTTACCTTATTATGTCCCAAATATACTGTAATTTATTTGATTAAAAATATTTATTTTTTCACCTTATTTTGAATTAATATCGAAAAAACACCCTAATTTTCAATCGAAAATTCTGACGTCAAAATTTCAGCTTTTTTCAAAAAGTTGGTGTGCTTTCAGTTCGTTGAAATCTCTACTTTCCTATGGTAAATATATATATATATATATATTACCATAGTAAATCTTCTCAGAAAATGCAAAACATCGTATGCAGTAACGCCCAGACCCGTCATACCCTTCCCTACTTCGCTATGAAATCTTCTCTCAGGTATATATAAGTTATCTTAAAATAGTAATAAATAGGCATCTAATTATAATTTAAAGAAGATTCATAGAGAAGTAGGGAAGGGTATGACGGGTCTGGGCGTTACTGCATACGATGTTTTGCATTTTCTGAGAAGATTTACTATGGTAATATATACTGCTCAAAACAATTAGCGGAACAAGATTTTTCTCCTTTCTATTGCTTAAACTAAAATTAGATTTAAATTAACTTGTATGCTATTTTTTACCTTGTTAATTTGTTAATTACTACAATTAATAAAAAAATTCAATTTGTATTTTTTTTATTAAAAAAAATTAAAATGTGCATTGTAGACGAAAAACAAAGTGACGTCGTACCCTTAAAACTCCCCCCTTCCCGACCTCAGATTGACCGTAATTTATTTTTCCTTTCATTTTGATCATATTCCCCTGCTTTTTTAATGGGTTTCATCCTACTGTAATTTTTTTTGGTTCAAAAATTATCGGCACTGGTCTAATATGCCTTATTCAGCCCTATACTTCGAAAGAAGAAGAGATCGATTACAATAGGGACTCCAAATACTTCTAGGTGTGACTTGTGTTATTCATAAATATTAAAAAATTCTACAGGAGGTACAAGAGAAGAGACAAGTTAAAAGTACACATAACCGACGAGCATGCATTGTGAATGTCATGAAAGTGGATTAAGCGAGAGACATGTCACCGTAGCAAGTGGAGAGCCTACCCCATCAGGAAAAGGGCGTGATGGCAATGAAATTAATTAAAAAAATAATTAAATCCTTGCAAATATTCATAGTATAGAAATCCTTCCTTAACCCACATAAAATAAAGCTATATCTGATCGCGCGCTGAAGCACAAATCAAATATTATGCCGGTGCGAGTTTCCGAATGTTTGCACTGTGCACAGTGCAGCGTATGGGTTGTTTGAAACCACTGTGCGATATTTTTATTTAATTCCCTAGAATATACAGTGGATCCATTAAACTAGCTTTAGACCTATCTGGGGGGAAATGGAACTACTACTACTGCCACTCATGATGTAGATGCTACAAGTATAGGTGGCGTTACAGTATCCTTAAATTGTTTACTAGATAGTTTCCGTGCCAAACTTAAATCTAGATCCGTCAAACCGTTTTTTCTGTATGAAGGTTAACATATTTGACAGCGCTTTAGTGTATTGTCACTTTGACCTTAAAATCAATTCGCTTGTAATCGTTAAGAGAATCAAATACATTTACAAAAAAAGGTACAATTGTGCAAGCTTTACACTAAGTCATTAATAATAGCTCGGTAATATGAGATATATTGATAGACTACAGTTTGTACATAGGTTCACCCCGGGGTGAGGGGTTGCCAGGTGCGGTGAAAGGGGTGCGGGGCGGGATGAAAGGGAAATTGCACCTCCGACGTGGCGCGTCCGCCTTATTGTATGGAAATAACTCCGGATCCGATGTGGCGATAGAGTTTAACCTACTATGTGCAAGTGAAAATGTACTTTTGTACGAGCTTACAAAACCTTAGAATAAATATTGGTCAAGTCATTTAAGAATAAGGCTAATATGAAACTGCTATGGAATGCACTAGAGGATGCCAAACCAAGAAGATGGGAAGACAATAACATTCAAAAATGGACAGCACTAAAAAAATTATGGCACTGACAATTTAGTAACAATTGCTATAATTTATCAGAAACGGAAACAATCATCATAGTCATTATATAATTAAACTATACCTTCACAATAATTAAATATTCAGTGACATGAATCCACTATTAAGTATTAAAAATTCATTCCATTCGTGACAACCCTAACTCGTTTATCGTGTCATACTATGACAGTAGAGAAACTTACTACTGCCACGCGACACTGTTCAAACATATAAATATTTTAGACAAATCTACTCCTTAAATCACACTCAACAAGGCACAAATTGCTTTAATACTTAACAAACATATTTTTTTGTGAAATTGAACCCTACGTGGTTTTATTACGGTTTATTTTTGTATATATTAGGATAGGGCTATCAAAGACTTAAAGAATTAAATGAGTCGTGATGAAGTATCGTGCGGTTTGCGTTTGACGTCCTGTGTTGTGGTTTTGAATTTTTTAAGGCACGTAGACGGAAGTTTTTGTCGTATTGAAAAGAATAAAAAATCTCACCGTTATTTTACTTTAAGTTAAGGTTGAAACAATTTAGCAATTTGGTGAATTTATGTACGCAAAACCAATTCGCATTTATCTTATATACAATAAGAATGTTATCGAAGAGGGATTAACAACTATTTGCACTCAAATAAAACAGGCTTTAATTAGCAGCAAATAAGAGTTTAATATTGTTTTTATATTTAACAAAAAGGTCATTATAATAGTATAAGGCCCTTTAAATAATAAGTCTACAGTGTGCAGTTCCTGACATAGAAAATGTGTATGTAACAATCAGTTAAAACTTGTCTATCCTACAAAAAAACAGGATACGAAATTACCAGAAAACAACGTATTCTTCGTATAGATGTTCTTTTCGTTCTTCAAAAGGAATGCGATACAAAGATGTATATAAAGACGCCAATATATTCAAAGTATTCTCACGTAGTTTCTGAATAAGTGAGGTCGTTTGTTAGGAGACCGGACATCTTCAGAATTATTGAATTCCTTTATCATACACTCGAAAACCTATCGATTTGTTGAACATCTGTATAAAATGTGGACTATCTTCAAAATCCTATATCCGATCTGGGGGTTTTCATACCACACTTTTATAATCTTGTGTAAAATGTAAAAGGTTCTATTCACCAGCCGTTTTGACATTACTTCGATACTAAAATTAACGACTAGTAGCAATTAAAACCGGTATTCCTTATTCTAAATGTATAAAACACAAAAAAGCTATGCTCTTGTAAGCAAATATATTTTGTTATAGTTTTCTTTAGTGTTATGAAAACCTAATAAAAAAATAACCAATAGATTTGTCTATCATACTGTACGATAAAGCTAAGAACTTGTACCAACATAATGAAAATTTACGCATTCAAGGAGACAAAGTGACAGATATATAGAATATACCGGACCAGTAGCGTGGCTTCAACGTTCTGTATGCCATCAGCCTTCCTGTGTCTGACAACTTATTGAGTCTAAGGCAAGTCGGTTTCCTCACGATGTTTTTCTTTACCATTCGAGCGAATGTTAAATACGCACATAGACAGAATGAAAATCTATTGATGCACAGCCGGGGATCGAACCTACGAACTTAGGACTGACAGTCGTACGCTGAAGCCACTAGGCCAGCACTGCTCATAAAATATACAACATTTATATATTTCCAGGGGCTTTACAACATTCTAATTAACTTATTTAAATTGAAGAAATATAACAATTCGTGTTATTTTCCTATTTCAAAAATGCGTAGCGATAGATGAAATTCAAACATCGTTTCCATATTAATACCGTTTCCACGTGGAAAAATCTCCTTCGTTGGTGCACTTTGCATATATTTGCACGCGGGAATAAATCACTTTTCTCACACTATTACGCTCGGGATATGGACACTTTGATTAATTGGACTCTAATGGATCCGTTTCCTAGTAATTTATGATTAAAGCCTTATTGTTGGATACTATATAGAATTCAATATATAAACTATACAAAGAATACCACTATTAGCTATATTCTTTGATACGCAATAAATAAAAATGTTTGGAAATAAAATAAAAAATCATATATGCTACAGATAAACCTACAGCGCATATGTCACAAAAAATGGGGGTATGATATCATTTAAGCACTTTAATTAAATTATTATTAGTATTGCTCGATGCTTACTGAATGTGGTGATAAAGACGACGAATGATTTTCCATTTGTAAACTCGTATATTTACACGAAATACGAGAACAATAACTGATAAGTCGGAAATGGGCCAGACTCATCTCTGTATGAAAGTCATTGAATAAGTCATCTGAGTCTACTTACAAACATAACGGTTTGCCTAGAAATCGAACTTTGGACCCTCTAAATATCTGTATTATATTCGTGCTTGACAAACTAATACACGAAGTGTTACTTTTTCAACAAGTACATATTATAAAACGCAATACGATTTATACATTACGAAATTAAAAGACGTAACAATTAAATTATAACGGTTAAAAGTAAATGCGTACTACATGTTGTTTTCTATAGTATATTTAACTTCGTAATAACATATCCCTTAACTTCATAAATAGGTATAATGACATACAACTCACCCGGTTCGTGAATTTAATGACGTCATCAAAAGTTTTAATTAACCACTTACAAAGAGTTGTTTTACGTCATAAATATATCAATTATACAATTAAGTCGACCTTATTTTTTTATTTTCCAAGATTATATAAATTTGTATTTAGAATGGCTTTAACTTAAATAATCTATAGGTGCAATAACCTCGTGTTTCCTTGCGTGTCGATGACAACTATTTTCTTCTTTTACTAACATTTCAGACAAATTCTACAGTTTGAATTGTAGATTCATAACATTACTAGGATTAAATAAATTCTTCTATTTTAAGAATTAAACCTAATACAATATAATGAGAGAAATTCTTTAATTAAAATTTTATATGAATGAATACTTTGAATTTGCAATTCCACGAACTTTATATTAGAACTTTAATTTATACACTAAAAACCGTCCCGAAGTCACATTTAACTTTATGATTCACCTATTATAAAGATTCAAAAGAAAAGCTTTTAGCATTCTTTCTTTTTCGAGTAACGGGCGCCACCTAGACTATTGTTAAGTTTAAAAAGTAAAATCAATTATTTTAAGTCATTGTTCCGCATTAATGTTCCTCTATTTGTCGTAATGTTTAAAAAATGTATATTCTTAATCATAAAACGATTTTATGAGTTTAGATTGTTGTTTACATATATACAACAATTAAAAATTTAGATATTCTAGTTATTATGTAAAATAATATAGTAAAAACTTTGATAACTGTAAAATATTAATTCATAATAAAAAAAAATCATCATTCTTAGAATTTTAAAGTTTTTATTTATAATTTATTGCTTTAAGATAAAACCTTACCGATCAAACATAATTTTTTTTTCAATTATCAAACAATTGTGATGTCAGAATAAGTCAATGAGTAGTATGTAGTGAAAATATTATAAAATAAATTAATCATGCAATTTAAACTCATGCACAAATAGAAATTAAGTTTTCTTCCTTCTATGTATAATAACATATATTTTTGTATATTTCATGTTTTTTATACACATTTCATGCTTTATACATATTTTGTCTTAAGAATTATTCGTATGTTAAAATCTATATTTACCATTTGCTGATTTTAGTGATCGTGAGTCGTGTGCATCTAGCCCTTTTTTGGATATACATATGACATAGTATTATTTTATCAAATCTTTGACTTATATATAGCCTATTTATATATCAATTTAATAGTTTTCTTTCACATGATTACTCGCAATCATGACGCAATAGTATTTTTTTTATTATTTATTATCAGCAAATGGTAAAACAGATAAAAATAAATTTAATTTCTACTTACGCGTATAGTCCCAGCTGTCTTGGTCGTTTTTGAACACATTCAGTCTTTCAGGCTGAAAATAAAAAGACCAAAATTATTTATGACGCAATATACATGATTCGTAGCTCGTTGACATATAACCTAGGGCTACGCCGTAGCATATAATATTCAATGAGTAATTTTTCTTTCAAGCTACGACGTAGCCGGTGTTGCTACGATATTGAACGGGAACTATCACAACTGGAATTCTGAAGGAAAATTCAATTTTAGATTTTGTCGCTCTCAACCGTGCTATACCTCGTTTAATTATGCACATGAAAAACGAAGACTTAGGTGAAGAAGTTCTACCTAGGCGATTTTGCATACCAATTATTGCTATTTTAAGTTTTATTCAAAACTAGACCGCTACTTAGGGGAAGTTCAAGTATTACGTAAGCACTATAGAGGAAGTGAGGGGGGTCTTTGATTTTATTATTAGTTGATTACGTCAACAGTAATTATTAACTTTTTTACACATATTACCCACACATTGTCTATGCTTGAAAACGAAGTGCATTTTTAAAGATTCCTACAAAAAATTAATACGTTTATGTACTATTATTTTTGAGACAAGTGTACTTACTTTGGCTGACAAGAGGAGGGGAGGAGAGGATAAATTGCAGTAAATCTGCTTACGTAACACTTGAACGGCCCCTAAGTAGTATAAAAAAAATCTTTATGATCATTTGTTAAAAAATATATCTAGTAATTTTATTATGCTGTAATTGTCAGCGATGATTATAACGATGTCATTAGCCTAATGGACGCGACGGGAGGCACTGATTACAAGGTCTGGAGAACTTGATTGATGTGTCGCTACGTTTGCATTAGGTATATTTAAATGTATTTTTTATATACTAACACATAAAAGGCACGTCATATTAAATCGCTGTAGCGCACATAATGGTTATAATAGAAAAGAGAAATAGTGAACTTGACATTCGCATTCATGTGTCATGTGACGTTACTTAAGAAGTCTTTTACACACTAACTATATCCCATACTTGAGACTTTTTCAAAATTATTAATTTTAGTTAAAATTTATTTAATTATTTGTTATAACTTTTTCTGTACACTTGCATATAATTTTAAAACACACGATTCACCCCAGGCTAGCCAAGAGTTTTGTCAGAGCCATTATCTTTGCAAAGAGAAAAGAAAAACCGGTAAAAACTTCATTTCGACGTTAGAGTGACGTTATTGTCTAGGAATATCGTGTACAAACGAAATCTGTTTAAAGTGTTTCGAAATAAAGTAAAAAAGGTGGAGACGAATAAATACAAGGACTGAATTACAAAAATGAGTAAGTGAGAAATTTCTAAATCACTCTGAAATTACGAATATTATCTTCAATCGTTATCAAGCCATGCATATTAAATGGCAAGTCCAGACTCGTCAAAGAAGGTCTACGTCTATTTTTTAATTTGTGTGAAAATTCATTTTTAATTAATTTTCACAGGCCAGTAGGAGATATTAGGTCTCTCGCGGTTGACACACATTTTCAACTTGTGTTGAAGACATGCTGGTTCCCTTACGATATATCCCACACCACATCATTCAGTTTCAATTCAGCAAAGGAAATAAACCAGTCACATCTAGTAGAACACAAACCAACTCAAAATTATAATCTGCTATACACTATGGGAAGTTATGTAGTCAACAAACATGATTGTTTCAATGTTACCAGCATCATTCAAAAACTTCGTAATGTAAAGTCAAAAGCATTTTACGTTATTTTTTCACGTTTTTCGAACAAAGGCATTGCGCTATCGTTTTGAAAACATTGTATGCGATGACAGGACGTACTCTCACTTTGCTCCCTTTATCTCCCTTTTATCTCTTTATATGGAAAGATTAATTGTCCGTAAAGGACTTTATGACATTGCACAAACATTTTAAAATTTTCCTTTTTAACATACAAATAGACATTTATTGACTACAAAGATAAATAGAGAATGCATATTTTAAAAATAATGTTTTTACTCTGAAATTCAATTAACTTCGGTGAAAGTTTAACAATATAGTTCATTGTTAGTTCTAGCTATTAAATTTGCATGACGTAATTATTAAAAAAAATAGCCTATATTCGAGTACTATAAAAAGGCTTACAATAAATATAATTAATAGTACACGACCTCCGACGGAGTGAAGGCTAAATCTTGCAAATTCTTCCATTTGTCTCTCTCTTCGCTACTAATTTATTATCTTTCCCCACTATCTCTTTTATTTCATCTTCCTACGTCCTCTCTTTTTTCTTCCGACTATGCCATTCCAAGTAAAAGTCTTTTAAACCCATCTGTCATCACAAATGGCATGATGAAAAATGATTCTATAGATCATTTTAATTTCATAGATCAATGTATTTTTGGAGCGTCTTATTTAAAAATATTTATTTATGAAAAATATTTAATGACACATTAATTATTATCAGTGATATCGTAGAAATGCTTGCTGCACAGTACACTAACGTCCAGTTTGATATATTTTCATAATAATTGTAAAATTATGAGTTGTTATTCAATAATTTGAATTTAAAACTTATGTTTTAATAATTATAGACATACGTAATTCCAGGACAGGATCATAATACCAGAATGAAAAATACTTGTCGTATATTTATTTACATTTCAGTTTCTTGTAGCTTCAATACAAAACTGTAGTTTATGAAGTTTTCTCTTAGTATTAGTACCTTTATACACATAGCTTAGTGATGCTATGCACGGAGCGTTTTGCCAATTGTCATACACAAGAACCCCTTCTAAGCTTGGGTATAAAAATACCTCTTCATATAGTAAACAAGTCATGTTGACATGAGTCGCCCACATTACGACATCATTTGGACACATTTTCTCAACCTTTATGTGATTCACCCGTTGTTAATATTTATTGGGGTCCAATGTACAATGGTCTCCGGTGACTTTTATTCATAACGATGCCGTAATGGGTTATGTTAACCCTTTTCAGTAGTTTAATTCATACATCCAGTGGCATTTATGACCTAGGATTTTCGCACGTTACATTGATATTTCTTCTTATGATGATTATTAGGTTGGAATTTAGATGATGATGCCTTCTGTGCAGGATAAACATTGTGTATTTTTGAACTCCAATTTCCTGATGATGTTATCTTTCCGCTTACTAGCAAGTTGTGATTGCGCACAAAAGAAAATTCATTGCTGCAGAGCTGTTCCGTACACACGACCTCAGGGAGAATTGCACAATTAACTACTAGACATACACTAATCACTTCCCTAATGAGACACAAGCTCGTTGTACATTTATGTGAAACGCGACCTAATAAGACTTCATAAAAGTAGACATCGTTGTGAAGAGCATAAACATAGAATTAGAACCTCGTGAATAATATTATATTCTATACTTTATAGAAATTATTACCAGACAATAAAGGCAGTATTGCCGCGTTATTAACTCAAAGTCTGAACCCCCGGTCACGGGTCGGCCGTTGCGCTAATTTTATTTTTTTTACGGTTTTTAAATGCGGCATGTTGTTCGTTTGTTTTGTTACCTTCCCGTGGCTGTTCAACCCATTCATTGACAATTGTAGAGAATAAACGGGAATTAAAATTGAGCCAGCTACTAATAATTGTCTCCTTGAGAAAATGCAGGAACTCGGGCCTTCGACATCGACATTCGACATTAGATAGGCATCTTGCCTTAACAGTAATGTATGTAGAAAGTCGAAAGCTAAATTTGTATGAAAATGACAGTTTGTGTCGACAAATTTTGAACAGTTATAAAAGTGAACGTAGGAAAAAAAATCTATGTATTTGAAAAACAAAAAATAGAAATACGAGTAAATGCTGATAAAAGATTTTCGAATATATAGAAAAAAAGCTTAAAACTAAATCGAGTGTTCAATTTCCATTAGACAAATTAATGTAATTTTAGGCTGTTTTATATACAATTGCCCAATCACAATCAAACGGAACACGCAGTCGTTTCATCTTTCGTATCACACCCCTGGTAAGTTAATATAACCGTCGAATTATTGGTTCGCGAATTACATTTATACGACATTGAATGTAGTTTTTTTTATACAATTTTGTATAGGTCTGCTTATAAATCTGTTCATGAGCTTAAATTATTTAAACAAGATAATTGGGTTCGATTTCGAATATACATGATATGTGATAGAGATAACGTGTAATTTCCTCAAATAACAGATTTATTTGGCACCTGATTTCCATAAAATATTACCTAAAAATGTATATATGTAACCAAAAACCTCAGTTGTATGTTTCAATAAAAATGCAGCGGTAATGTAGGCCTCAATGGCCCTTCGCAGTGAGGACACTCGCTATAACAACTGCCTGCTTTTATTTTACAATGTGAATTTTACTGAGCGTTGCTTTTTATTGCCCGAATGCAAAAAATAATTGTTTTTACTATATACAGACTCACTGTTGTACAAAATAATTACAAGACCGTTAAAAGGTATATTTTACTTTTGCCGTAACATTTTTTCTATAACAATGTGACTATACTATACTATCTTAACGGTAAATTGAATAATAACATTTAATAAGTAACATCTTACCATAAATAATAATAGTTTTATTTTATTTCATAACATGCAAACATATATGCGATATTAATAGTTAGTAATATAAATAAAATATTGTATTTTTATGGACCCCCATTGGTAAAAGCATCCTCCAAGGCATTCCACAATTTTCATATTTTTGCTATCTCCAGCCATCTTTCCCCCGCGGTCTACGCAATTGCGTCTGTCCATCTGGCACAAGGCTGGCCTCAATTTTATGTCTTGTGGTTGGCCAGGCCATTTTACCAGTCTTTGGTCCTTTCGTGGATACCACGTGTCGTGTTGGCCACGTGTCCAGCACATTTCCATTTTCTTTGAAGAGAGAAGATTTAGTGCATCAGTGATCTTTGTTCCTTTTCGAATATCTGTATTTCATCACTTCACTACACTTGTCATTCATCAAAAAAAAATTTGAATGAAGCAGCAAATGTGTTTTAACTAAAACGAGATTAATAAAGACAAAACATCAAACCGACTTTATTTACTATATTAAGGAAACCCTTCACATAATTATTGAGAATTGTAGGGTACAATTTTGAAGCTAGAGTCGTGTATGGCTTTTTAACAAAACCAGCTTGCAGCTGAAACGCTAAAAGCCCTGTTTCGTGAGAGCTTAATCGCATCGGAGTGATGACGTCACTCATTGCATCACTATCAAAAGAGGGAATTGCTTTAAAAGGATTCAGGCCTAGATGAGGTGTTTGCTAAAAGACTTTCATTTGAAAACGCCTATAGGATGAGTGACGTCACTAATTAACACTGTTTAAAAATTAAGTGTCAAATACACATCTTGTCTTCTGCTATTTATTATAGTTTAGACTACAAATTATCGTAAGCGTGCCTCAGTGTAGAGTATTAGCCAAATTTTCATTATTAAAAAAACAAATTTATATTTATATATACATATAAAAATAAGATTCCTCAATTTTGCTTAGGCACGGCCTTACGTCGTGAACGGACTGGACCGATTACGCAGGCGTACTTTGTTGTGTTGCTAGTGTCCAAAAGTACCCTTCTCGACCCGAACAACACACAACATTGCATGGTAATATTATGAAAATTTAAGAATACTTAACAGCATATTAAGTAATTGACTATAGCAAAAGAGTGGCGCAGAGCTTTTACCAGTTCCTTACTCTTTTGATGTAACATTACGGCCTTTGACATAACTTTGGCAACCGAGCGAATGGAATCGATGGAATTGAAATCAACAACATATAAATTTTTGCGATTTACATATCGAGCTCATTGTTATTACCTACAATTCGAAATCAATGATTCATTTAGAAGTTTTGATCCGAGGATCTGCCATACTGAATTTTAAAAAGGGGAAATCGGGTTGAGCAGGCTTGAACATATACAATAAAAAAGTACTAGAAAACAGTGTTGTTTAAATAAGATGTAATGAAGCGACTCCGATGACTCGTGTCCTATAAGCAACAATCAAATTTGTAATTTAAGAATATAAATAATATCTGCTGCATGCCTATAGCATGTCTATGATTCATGTAAAAGGGAAAAATAAAGTCTTACCTTAGCATATTCAATCTTAAGTGTGCAGCATCCAGAGTATATATCGCAGCCATGCAGCGCATCCTTAGCTCGTGTCGCAGACTCCACACTCTCAAACTTGTGATCTGGTTAAGGACTTATTGCAAACAATCATAATCTAAAAATTATAATAACTAAATCTTTAAGATAGGAGCGTCCCAATTCTTAAAAGGCCGGCAACGCAATCGCGTGCCCTCTTTTATTGAGAGTGTCCACGGGCGGTGGTATCACTTGACATAGACATAACATTTATTACCAACAAAAACACACACACACATAAACACAAAAAACAAAATCAAAGAAAAAAATAAAGTAAAAAATCTAATGAGAGATATAAATAAAAAAATCCCTTTTCCCATTCGGTTCGTTTCAAGTCATCAATCAGATGCGTTTGCCCCCTGGTCCATATCAAGTCTTATTTGACTCGTTCATGCTGTCTGTTTCTGTCAAATTGTTTACATTACACTGATCTCCCTTAATGTAGTGATGAAAAGAGAGATCCGTGCCTGAAAACATTGTAATCGTAATATATTTTCATGGATAAGGTGCTACTGGATAGGTTAAGGTTAAACCTTTAACACTAAGTATTGATCTTTTTGGAATGCGGATGACGAAGCCTTAATATGCAAAAACATTTCTGTGTGTTTCACTAATTATTTGTTAGCAGCCAAGGGGATTTAGACGATTTTAAATAAATAAAAATAAAATAAATCATCGGCGCTACAACCGTTCTATGCCTCACATTTCTGTATCTGTTTCATGATCATTTGTTATTCTAATAGGCTAGTAGGTAATCAGCCTCCTGTGCCTGACGCACGCCGTTGACTTTTTGGGTCTATGGCAAGCCGGTTTCCTCACGATGTTTTCCTTCACGATTCGAGCGAAAGTTAAATGCGCACATAGAAAGAGCATTGGTTCACAGCCGGGGATTGAACCTGGCCAACACTGCTCTTTTAGACGAATTGAGTGAACGTTTTAATCTTATAGCAAAAGAGCTATCTTTGAACAGTTCCGAGCTACGGAAGAAATAACAAAGAAATCTTATAGAATACTATATATAATAAAGTTACTACTACTAATATATATAAGTTTTTTTTTAAATTAAGTTTGAAAAACAACAATAACTTCTATTATAAACGTACGAATTTAATCAAGAACTTTATAAAGTAGGAATATCACAAAACAGGATAACTCAACTTAATAAACACGAAAAAATATAATGGGTGCGTTCTCATTTACTAACAGTTTCGTTTTGTAATTTTGTAAGATTGTCATACATCTAATAACATACTTGACATAAGCTGAAAGATATATTTATTTTCAATGATATATAAGAAATGATTTTATCGTCACTAATTTTAAATATACTAGTACTAACTATTTTCATCACAGCGTTCACTCATTTAGAATTTACGTGTGTCTATAAGAAAGAAAAAAAAAAAAAAAGGAAAAAGAAAACCAAAAACCCCAAAAAAAAAAAAAAAACACAACCCCCCAAAAAAAAAAAAAAAAACAAAAAAAAAAAAAAAAAAAAAAAAAAAAAAAAAAAAAAAAAAAAAAAAAAAAAAAAAAAAAAAAAAAAAAAAAAAAAAAAAAAAAAAAAAAAAAAAAAAAAAAAAAAAAAAAAAAAAAAAAAAAAAAAAAAAAAAAAAAAAAAAAAAAAAAAAAAAAAAAAACCCCCCCCCACCCAAAAAAAAAGGAAAAAAAAAAAAAAAACAAACCCCACCCCACCCAAACCAAGGGAAAAAACACCCCCCCCCCCCACAGCCCCCCAAAAAAAACACCCCAAGAAAAGGGGGGAAAAAAAACAAAAACAACCCCCCCCCCCCCAAACCCCCCCCCCCCCCCCCACCCCCCCCCCCCCCCCCCCCCCCCCCCCCCCAAACATTTCCTCATAGTTATCGTAGTTAAATACGTTTATCTATCATCACTCTTTCGTTCACCAACAAATCAATTGGCAATCTATAAAAATATTTATTATTTCAATGAATGAATCAAACAAGATCAGAAGATTGCCGAAGATTGCTAACGTTTACGTCTATTTTTAATAACTAAACATTGATGTACAAATTAAATTATTTTAGGAGCATTGGCTTATATATTGCAACCTTTCTTTTATAGATTTCGTTATGTTTTAATAGATTTTTAATTTGACAGTGTTATTGTTCTGTATTTTTGACATGCACGTTTTTAAAGTACAATAGAAACGTCTAATTTAGTGGGTTTAGTTTTAAAATAACAGACGCGAATCCCAATTTGCATAAAAAAACTAAAAGACACAAGACGAAAAATTATTTTTTCATAGATACATTTTCACACAACATTCGAATTATATTTTATTTCCTATAATTACCTAAACCGACTTATCAGTTGTAACTTAAGCCTTAAATATATATAACTAACTAATTTTTAGAACAGGAAATAGAGAAACCTTTTCCCGAAATCCATCTCCGACAGGAAATGTTTACAGAAATAGTCTAGGAGTATTAAATGTTTTACTAAAGAAACACATCTTTTCATCTTTCAATGTATGAAACATTACAGAAAATCTTTCAAATAATCGAAATCTACGATATTTCCGAGTATAATAGGTATGAGCGAAACCACCTAATGGATAATGTCTTGGGTCGATTTTCAGTAGATAAATAATTGCATCTAGTAGGATGTCAGATTTACTCAGAAAAACATACATAGAAACGTAACTACTCCATAGACAATTTACGGGTTACGGTGAAAGCTATTTAATTAATTAAAAAATAGCGAAGTCTTATATCTAAAATAACATCTCTCATTCATTACGAACGTATAAATAAACAGATCTAAGCGCACTCGCGTTTTGAAAACACGCCAATAAGTGTTTATTAAATACATTTTTTTAAATGTATAAATTATTTGTTTAAGAGATGATTTAGTAATGTCTTATTTTAGAGGTAACACTAACAAAATTTATAAAAACCTCTTGATAAATGAATAATAAAAAAAATAAGTTTTACAACACGTTACATTTGAAACTTTACGTTGTTTAATTGTACTTTAGTTAATTAAAAGCTCAATCATTTCACTGCAAAATAAAACAAACAACAATATTGTTACTTCAATATTATAGCTTTATAAAGTTTATTCCAAAATCGAATATCTTTATTGTAAATTCGTGCTTTGTTAAAAATAAATAAGGTGAAATTTGTTATTTTTTTACTAAGACAGCCACCTCTCAGACCAATGTACTTTGGACCTTGATTTGGCATCATTTACACAGTCTCAAAGTCATATATTAAAAAATAACTTGATAGCTTAGCTATAGTGACTGCCTACATAGTCAATTATTTTATTTAACACAGGTTAGGCTCAAAAACGATTATTTAATCTGTGCCCCATGATGTGTAGTCGAGTTACGAGACCCAGTTTTCATAATTATCATATTTCCATTATATCCTCGAAATTTATTTTTTAACCGCTATTACGATAAAAATTATTTTAACATTACGAATTGTATTTTCTAGTACCATCAAAAAGCCAATTATAAAAACATTGGAAACGTTCCCACACTTGACAAATTATCTAGCTTAATGTTGTGTTCGTATTCATTCATGTTAACGTTCATTTACACGTTACCCGACGGTGTGAAATACTTCGAGAACACGCGTGCGTAATATATCAAAGAGGAAAGCCATAAATCAATGCGCTCAAGAACTATTTTTCACAACTGGTTACACCAAGTGGCTTTTAAACATTACTCAGTTTAAAAATTGTTTATTAACGTAGTGTTGATGTGAGGTATCAATTCTCCGCATTTGAGCAATATGTTATATACAAAATGTACTTTACTAAAACTTTAATAGGTGAAACCATGCCATAGATACATTAATTATCTTTTAAATTCCTTATTAAGGTTAAACTAAAAAAAAAAAAAAATTAAAAGACGATTTTTGAATTTTGGACAAAAACAGTCACCAGCCAGCCAAATTAACTTCTCACGTATCGAAAAACAATGATTACTTAATAATAACATTTTATAATTGCGGCATGGTTGCGGTGTTTGCCTATCAAGGGATTTGCAGTTGCATTTTCATTATAAAATCATACTTTTATATCGTAAACTTTAAAAAAATTTCAATTACCGTTTACAAAAAAATAGAAATAGCTTTTATTAACAATATAATAAAAAAGAATAGTAAGCTGGACCAATTTGATTTTTTAAATTTATACGTCTTGAACTCTGAGGAAGGTTTTTATAGAGATAAAAATATGGAAAAGATACAAAAAATTGGTTTAATTTAGTACTTAGGTTTTTATTTCGGTAAATTGCCTGTATGGGGTAGCATAGCAAACAAAGTTTGCGGGGGCAACTAGCCAATAAATATATACGATATCATAATTCCTTTAAAATATACAACCATCAACGCATGTTGTTAACAAAATACTAATCACGCCATTTAAACACATTGCTCTCATTACTTATCCATATTTTTTATCTAACCATTCATCACGTCACTAATCTCTTAATTTATTTCAACTGTTTTATTGTTTTGACTTTATTTTTATTCGAGCCATGAATCATCCGGCGTTTGGACAAAACGACATTTATCTACACATGACATCGCGTGATTTCAATGGACTGGATTTTTAAATATTTAATCTTAACTACCATTTTTTGTATTGATCATGAAATAGGCCTGAAGTAGAGTGAAATAAATAGGCTAGAAGATATAAAAAACAGATGTCAAACTGAATGATGAGCTGCACTCAAAGAGGTCTTAAAATTGTTATTTATAAATCAAAAAGATAACAAAATCTCTAATTTTATAGTATTTTCCCAATATGATTGGTTTACTAAACACGTCCCTTATAAATTATAATAGTTTGTCCAAAAAGAGATTCAAAAGAAATATAGAAAATCATTTGTATGAAAAATCCACTAATACTAGTGTATATGTCACTGGCCTAAGTATATAAGTTAGTTATTTAAATATGTTCGACGTCCTGGTGGACAGAAAAACTGTATCCAGTTTGTGTTTCCACCACACCAACTTCTTTTCTATTTAAGATCATGTATATAATAAATAAATAAATAAATAAAGAGATTAAACATAACATTCAGATTCGTAACAAATTCCTTGTTACTTATTTTTCATAATTTCTTAATTAACAAAATGAGATGAGATGAGAATAATTCGTTACCACAAAATATCAATATAGAGCGATCCAATCTCATAAACGAAAATAAACTTTCGAGTATCGGGCGTTAAGCTGAAAACTGTTATTTATTTTTAACGACCGAAGCCGTAAAATTGAAGTTGTTTGTTAAATAAATGATGAAAGGAATATAAATTCTGCGACTATGTAAAAATAAATTTAATTTGTGGATACGTTTAATTGGCTAAGTGGCGAATTACGATAGAATTATTTTGCTTATTCTTATTCCATTCATTTAAAAATCTCTATCCATCAAAGTCGAATTCACTCTTGCTTTGGTCACGCATTGTAATGTGCTTCTACATAGAGAGACGAGCAGGGGAGCTCGGGGTAGGTCACCTGAAGTGGACAGATCAAATCAAGAATACGTTAAACCATTCTCTCCCGCACAAGAAAGACTGTAAGTCAAGCTATCATTCCAAAGTGCCAAAGCAAGTAATCACTAGAAGCGCAGCGATCGGTCCATTGTCTCATTACTTTTTCATTGATATACGGTTAAAACAGTAAAGACTGCTTAAGTTTATGTGAGGATATGGTTAGACTTGTCAATTTTATAAACCCAATCATTATCCCGTGAAAAGCTTCAACCTTTCACAATAAATTACACCCTAACTCAATTTCAACATGTCCCGTCGAACTAGACGCGACCACAGATAATATTTTTATTGGAATCTCGTATCGGACCCTTTTCAATGTCGTATTTACCGTATTTTAATGCAAATAACTAAATATTGCGCGTGGAAGGTCGTTTTCTATAACCTTACACTAACGGAATATATTCCCTATTTACCCAATTTTTCACTATTATCTTTAATATATGTTAAAATATTTCTATATCGCAAGTTTAGTCTCCTGTCGTAATATTCGAAATATTATTTTTATTAACGATTCAAAACGAGAGTTTAAACACTAGAATTTATGAGAATCGATAAGGTATTGACGGAAACTGTACATAGCTATCTGTAGGTTATTTAAATATAGATAATATATTATATTAAATAAACATTATTACAATGGTTTCCTCATTTTTTTTTCTACTAAGTATTATTACATTCCTTTTCTTTCTTTTTTTTGACTGAGGCGCAAACTAGCTGCTGTGGTCTCTGGCAGCTTAGCATAATGCTGACTCAGGGCCAATTACAACCTCAGCACACACGCATTTTACGCACTTGAAACGAACCGAAAGGGAAAAGTTGTTTGATGTCTCTCATTATATATTTTTTTCTTTGAATTTGTTATTATGTGTGTGTGTGTTTTTGTTAGTAATAAATGTTATGACTATGTCTAATTACACTTTTATACTTAACTTCAATAAGTACTCTCACGGTATCTAAGAAATAGTACTGTGCTCTTTTAAAACCCAAGTGTCAGGTAAACCTTCAAATAAGCACGTATTATTTCATTCCTACTCTTAACTCCAAACAATACTCGACCTCATTCCTCCTCTATATTTTTTCATAACCTTAAGATGAAATGTTTCTCGCTAAAACCGCTTCAACTTGTCATAGAAAAATCACCGCTATTTCTTTTACTACAGGGATTATTTGAGCGCGTCTCTTGTTAAATATTGCTGTGAAAAATCGCCTGTATGAGTGTATGAATAAGGGTTATTTGAGTTTATGTGTCAGGTGTATTATTATAAAAAACCACTATCAACGTTAAGAGTGTTTATTTATGTACCCTTTTTACGTTTATGCGATGCGGTTTTAAAATAAACACGGTATGTGTTACACATGGAAATTGGGTAATCAAAAATAATCATTATTCTATAGATGAAATGACCGAAAATAACGGAAATGAATAATTCAGATATATACAGTATATTTTTATAATAAAAAAGAATAGTAAAATATTCTGCTAAGCGCATAACTCGAGTATTTTTTTAAACTTAATTTCTTAAAGAGAAATATAGTAAAATAAAAAATAAAAAAATTTTGTAGTTAGGTTTTTATTTCGCAAAAGCGGTCTTTATGGGGCATCATAGCAGAAAGTTTCATATTGGTATGTAGCTACTAAAAAGGTAGACTAAGTAAAGAAATCTCATTAAGACAAAACTAACGTGGGGGCAGATAGTATTATATAAAAATGCCTGTAATGTTTTTATCGACCTAAAGCAACATTTGAAAATCGAACCCAACTTGCATTGCGGTGTGTTGAAGTCACGAACGAGGAAAAGGCGGCGGCTCGCGATGTACGTAATTTATAGTGTTACTACTTATTCACGTTTATCTGAAATTATGTTTGAAATACTATAATCTTTTAAAAAGGATATTCAACCATCGCCTGCACTCCATTCTTCTTGAACACAACGATTCTCTGTACTTGTCCGTGCGGTGTGCTGATTGTGTGTACGACATCCTGTAACAATACATATTCATTATTATTTCATCGGATATTTATGTTCTATTTCTATTGTGTGTATATTATTGTGAGTTTTTGACGTGAAAATGTCTTATAATTCGATGGAGCCGGCTGCACGCACGAAAAAACATGACGCATGCGGTGTTACCTCGCTCTGATGCGTTCCATTTAAGGCTTGAAGTGTAAGCGAGAGCGCGGAAGGAGCGACAAAGAGGCACAATCGGCCTCCGCGTTCGGCAGTTCGTTCGTTAAAAACTTGACATAATTGTATTTATGCGTACAAATAAATGTAACTTGATCAATTCAATTGTAATTTCCATTTACCTACTGTATATCTATTCAAAATATCTATCAAACAAATAAAATTTAAATTTTCTTTTGAAAAATGCAACGATTCCATCAGTATTTTCTTGTAACGTTGTCACGTTCAATTATCGTCAGTAAACCGACTTTACAGACAACCGATTTTTTACACATTGTGTTACTTAAGTACTAAAATGCATACATCTGTAAAATAAAGTTCATGTTTTTAAATTTGATTGATAAGAACCAAACTCTTTAACGTATAAATGTTGGTAATAAGGTCTGTAATGTCCTGCTTCTTGGAGTGATTTACGGCTCACCAACACCACAACACTTGTACAAACGTCCTACACACAACCGCTCCGTTCGGGTGTCGGATTACGACTGACAGTCTGACAACTGACAAGTGACGTAGGCGCATGAGACAACCAAGTAACACTTTATTTAGTCAATACACTACATCCCTTTTTTGTTTTATTTGTTTTTATTGATTATATCTCTCTGATTACTCATTAATGTAACTTGGATGTAATGTGATGGATTTTACATGAATCAAACATAATTAATGAAATTAAAGTTTTATGCAGCTACACTAAGGTTAAGTTCCGACATTGATTTCCTCGTCGTTAACTTCATTTCTTTTCAGACATTCCATTCCCCTTGAACTCTTTTCAAATGTACAACTTCCCTCCTTCGAGTTTGACCGGTTTCATCGTTTCTTACCGTGATATCTCCTCTTTTCGTGATTTCCACCGTGTGTGTTTCTGGATTTATTTATTTTATTTTTATTTATTTCCTTTATTCATATTTTTATTTACACTATGTCTCCTGGTATTAAATCACACTATCCAGCCTTCCGTTTATCGTATCCGATTTCTTTTCCCATTTGTTTTCTTTTTTTTCTCTATCCATAACCTCAGTGTCTTGTGCTGTCCTCTCTATTGTATCGTTTACCATAACATAAATAGGTAATTTATCTCTAAACTTCCTTTTGAAGAAAAGTTCTGATGAGGTTCTTCCAGTAACAGAATGTGTTGTACATGGTTAAATATTCCAGTAAACTTTCCTTCCAGTCTTTATTTTCAGCTATACTTATTTTAAGACGTTTAAGTATGACACAGTTTTGTCTTTCGACCTCTCCGCTTTGTCGCAGCCAATACGGTACTGTATTGAAAAGAATAATGTTTATTTCTGTTAGAAATGATTTAACCTCTTCGCTGAGTAACTGTCTTCTATTATCTGCAGTTATTGATTTCCTAATCCACTGAATATTCCTTTAAGTTTGGCTACAATTTCAGTAGAGGTAATTTTGCGACAAATCTTCACTTCTTTATAATATGTGGTCACCACTTGTAATAAATTGCGATATCAATCCAAAGCACTTCTGGAAACTCACGCCGTTTTATAGGGTTTGGTGGACATGGTGCAGATACTAGAGTACATCCTTTACAGGCTTTAACAATTTTATCAGCCTCTGTCGCATCTAGGCCACCAGACTTTCGTACGAAGTCTCGCCTTCATTGACACGATACCGGGATGTCCCTCGTGAGCTGCATCCAAAACTATTTTACGGAGTGCCGAGGGAACCACAATTCCCATTCCTCTCAATAATATACCCTCATGAAAACAAAGTTTATTTTGTAACATTTTATACAACTTCACGTCGTCGTTCCATATGTTCCGATATAAACCCTCTTTCACGTTTAATATTTTCCTATCGTCCATTGTGCTATCTATTATTTCTTTAATAGAAACATCACGAGGTCGGGCAAACTCTACAATATGACAAATGTGATTGTCTTCCAATTTTATCAGGGATTTCTCCGCATTTTTGCTTATTTGTTGTCTCGACAATGAGTCGGCGATATTGGTTTTCCCTGGTTGGTAAACTATTTTATAGTCGTACGATTGTAAGCGCATAACCCATCTCTCTATCTCTGCACATGGTTTAGATTTAGGACCAAATATTACCTCCAACGGCTTGTGATCTCTTATAAGTTCAAATCTTTTACAATAAAGGAATATGTGGAAATGTTCCACCGCCCACACGCGAATTAACGCTTCTTTTTCTGTCTGGTAATAGCGGCGTTCACAGTCAGTCAGAGTTTTGTGGCCATATGCAATAATCCTGGGCTCACCTTTGGAATTAGTTTAAACTAAAACTCCACCTAAATCCACAGGACTAGCATCTGCTATGACAATCGTACGATCGCTAAGTGCTAACATTATAATACCCTAAGCTAGGAATATTTGTCATGATTTCCTTCAACGACTTAAAATACCCCTTTTGTTCTGGTCCCCAGTTTTCGGTTACATGATATGCCAAACATGACTCTCTTGTATCTTAATAAGCCTTTACTGGTTATAAAGGTGGTTGTTTCTTGAAGCAGGATCTATTTCAAGTTGGTGAAATGCGACTTTAATATCCAATATTGTAAATACTTTTGCATTTTTCATTTTAGGTAGCAACTTGTCCATCGTCGGCAATGGGTAATTTTCTCGTACAATGGCTCCATTTCCTTTCAGCACCGGCACTACAGGGGACACCCATTTAGAAGAACCCACTATCGGCTCTATAATATCCCTATGTTTAAGTTCTTCTTCCTGTCGAAACGACTTTTCTTTTAAATTTACTATCCATCCTGTTTACTTCTTGATTCTCATTTGATTTCTGTGGGTTTTTAAACTCGTCTAATTGTTTATTAACAACTTCAAGAGTATTTGCTTCGGTGATTACTTGCTCTAATGTAATTTCATCCCCAATCTGTGATATCGTTTTTCTCAGTTCGGGTAGAAAACATTTTTTCGTTATTTGGTCGATAATGTTTTCATCTCTGTCAGCAAACTGACATTTATCAGCTTGTTTTCCCAGTCTCACCACAAATTTAAATTTTTCGTTAGGTTCTTGTTTAACGAGTCTGTCTCTCGTATACTTTGTTCTGATTTGGTGCAAAGTAGGCATCAAGTTTAGATATTGCTACTTCAAACACGTCTTTGCCTTCAGTTGGTTCGACATTAGCTCCAGGAATGTTGTAAAACACTTCCTGTAAGTCTAGCGCACCGAAATGTACGAGAGATGCCTTTTTCTTTACGTCTTCGTCAATGTTAGACGCTTCGAGGTAAATGAATAGTGCTCGTTTCCATCGCTCCTATCGTGCACCCATTGAGGTAGATTTACCGTTACAGTCGAACTTTTCCAGTGAAAGGAGTGACATCTTTGGGGCGACCAGGAATTATCAATTTAATGATTCAGATATCTATGTATCTGCAGTTAGATTTGATCTCAGATGCTTCCATCTCGTATCAATTTAATGATCGGATTATATTTTTATCCGCATAAATCTACTTAAGCTGTCCATACCAACAAACGTATAAATTGAATAATCAGATTTTTAATCTGCTAAGTTAGTACTCACTAACGTACAATAATAATTTTATTGTAAAGCTTTTATTTTATTTATTGGTATCAATTTAATGGTCAGAATTTTAATCTGCTTTTATTTTTATTTACTGATATCAATTTAATGATCAGACTTTTAATCTGCTTTTGTTTTTATTTACTGGTATCAATTTAATGATCAGACTTTTAATCTGCTTTTGTTTTTATTTACTGGTATCAATTAAATGATCAGACTTTTAGTCTGCTTTTATTTTTATTTACAGATATCAATTGAATGATCAGACTTTTAGTCTGCTTTTATTTTGATTTACAGGTATCAATTTAATGATCAGACTTTTAGTCTGCTTTTATTTTTATTTAAAGGTATAAATTTAATGATCAGACTTTTAGTCTGCTTTTATTTCTATTTACTGGCATCAATTTAATGATCAGACTTTTAGTCTGCTTTTATTTTTATTTACTGGCATCAATTTAATGATCAGACTTTTAGTCTGCTTTTGTTTTTATTTACTGGTATCAATTTAATGATCAGACTTTTAATCTGCTTGTATTTTTATTTACTGGTATCAATTTAATGATCAGACTTTTAGTCTGCTTTTATTTTTATTTACAGGTATCAATTTAATGATCAGACTTTTAGTCTGCTTTTATTTTTATTTACAGATATCAATTTAATGATCAGACTTTTAGTCTGCTTTTATTTTTATTTACTGGTATCAATTTAATGATCAGACTTTTAGTCTGCTTTTATTTTTATTTACTGGCATCAATTTAATGATCAGACTTTTAGTCTGCTTTTATTTTTATTTACTGGCATCAATTTAATGATCAGACTTTTAGTCTGCTTTTGTTTTTTTTTACTGGTATCAATTTAATGATCAGACTTTTAATCTGCTTGTATTTTTATTTACTGGTATCAATTTAATGATCAGACTTTTAGTCTGCTTTTATTTTAATTTACAGGTATCAATTTAATGATCAGACTTTTAGTCTGCTTTTATTTTTATTTACAGATATCAATTTAATGATCAGACTTTTTGTCTGCTTTTATTTTTATTTACTGGTATCAATTTAATGATCAGTTGGGTTCCAACTGCTTTCAGTAGATACTCCCATTTGTTTTACAGTATTAATCGCAACCACATAGTTTAATTAATTTAGTGAACCAGATCCAATTTAGGGTCTTTGTTAAATCTACGTTAGTTAGGTAGACAGGTACCTACCGATTTAACGGTCAACGGTTGTAAATAAACCTTGCTATTATTTTTATTATTATTTTTGTAGACAAATAGAAACATCACTAAACACAAGCATAATCTTAATATATATAAATCTCGTGTCACAATGTTTGTCCTCAATGGACTCCTAAACTACCGAACCGATATCAATCAAATTTGCACACCGTGTGTAGTTTGATCCAACTTAAAAGATAGGATACATCTCAATTTAAACCTGCAATATAATTTTATTGCAAAATATTTGTTTCTTATTTAATAGCCACCATTCTAACAGATGGCGCTGTGTTAAAAGTACCAACGTTTCATAAATTCTTTCAACGTTTCTATAATTTAATGGCATAACCACCATAAAGCATGGTGGTCCCCACGATTGGTGTACTCCTACCGTTTCCCTTGAATAGTTTACTACTTTGTAATATAACAAAATCCTTAGCCACAGCAACGCTTTGCCGGTCTACTAGTACAATATATTTCTATCACTATGTAGGTAGGTGCTACAAAACAATCGTACATTCAAGGTAGATACCCGTAGTTTAGCTTAGCTGAACCTATAGGTAATTATTTGTTTATATCCTTAGCTCAGTAATTGCAGAGGTTTGTTGCTTACTGTTTAAATGTAGGTACGACAATATTAAATATTGTAATACAAGCAAAACATTTATGAAATATGAAAACAATAAGTACCTAAGTACTGTTCATATTTCCCGTCAACAATAAAATTATCTACATTCGTTCAGAAGTCAAGATGCAACTGTTTCTGCTATCAATAGCTAATGATTAAAACAACCGGGTCATAGTAAATTATAGGCAAAGTACTCTGGGAATGACGTCACTAATTGTTTAGTGCACCGTATCTTTCCCTTTTTTTTTTTTTTATGTGTACTCACTTTTTCCTCGTCGCCACATGTAATGTCCTGCTTCTTGGAGTGATTTACGGCTCACCAACACCACAACACTTGTACAAACGTCCTACACACAACCGCTCCGTTCGGGTGTCGGATTACGACTGACAGTCTGACAACTGACAAGTGACGTAGGCGCATGAGACAACCAAGTAACACTTTATTTAGTCAATACACTACAAGGTCAAAATGGACACACTATTAAAAACTTTGTTTGATTAATTTAATCTTTTACAATATCATTACTCACAGTTTATAATTTCCGTAACCTCTTTTTCAATCAATCAAATTAAATAATTGTGATATTGTTTTAATACGATAAAAAACTCATTTGAAAATATAATATCTTAGGTATTTCAATGGCATAACGTATGCAATTTGATACAATGACGAACGAGTAAAATTTTAAACGAAAACTCCTTTGTAATCTAATTAAGCATTTGTTTTAAGAACAATGGTACAATTGAAGCAAAACCCCAACTGCAGTGGTTAGCACAGCGAACCGTCACAGATTAAACAATGGTTCTTAATTTTAAGCGCGGTTTCGTCTTTATATATCTCTCTTTTCGCAATTTGCTTGTAACCAATGAACTACTATGTGTGAGAATATATGAAAAGATCCACTTAAGAAGAACTAATATATAAAATCTTAGTTTGCTATTAGTGCCTGTAGTCTGTCACCGATAACAGCGAACCAATTCAACATAATGCTTTCGTTCGCTCGTTCTTTTAATATACGTAGCGCTGATGTCGTATGGAATGGTGTTGGATGAAACCTTTATAGTATTCGGGATTGCTTATGGGAGCAACAGTACCACTATATATGTTTTTCATTATTATATAGACTCGTTTCTGTCAGTGTTTTAAACTCTGTCAAACTTATACAACTTCAGGGTGCAAACCACAATGAATTTTTATATTAATATGATAATGTAAAGATATTTTTTTTCTATGTAACAGGTGGCAAACAGGCAGGAGGCTGGAAGTGCGTTGCCGGCCTTTTAAGAAATGAAATAAGAAAATTAACCCTAATTTGAATTGGTTCGGAAATACTTCAGTGGCTAGCTGGTTCCACATAGAGGTGGTCACTGGTCGTCGACGATTCGAATCGCTCTTCGATGAACACGGTCAAGCGGAAGGAGCTGGTACTGGGGAGCTTCCGACCAGAGGTAAGAACAGTACTCCACGTGGAGCCGAATTTGCGCTTTATAGAGTTGCAAGCGGTGGCCCAGAGTGAAGTACCGTCTCGCCTTGCTGAGCACGCCAAGCTTCTTAGAGGCTAACTTAGCCATTCCTTCCAATTGACCGCGAAGCGTAATTCTATATGTGAGCGCTCAGTATCCCGATGCTAGCTGAGGTTTTAAGGAGAGTGTCTTCGAAGAGAGGAGTAGCGGGTGTTTTTTAGCGGTAAATTATTAATTGTAATTTTTTGTTGTACAAGCTCGGGGTCATTTCTTCTTGTTAACTTTGAAGCCGTTCTATAAGCGTTGTCATAGGAATCAAATACCTACTAAACTTCCTTATTAAGTCATTACTATCATTTATCACTTCCTAAACTATTACGGTATTTCCGGGAGAATATGGCACTTTACGATCATTCAAATTCGATCTGGATACATATAACCATGAACAGATAACAAATTAATCTTATTCAGACGTGTTAAATTGGCCAGTACAACCTGTCAAGGCAATTTAACGGTTGTAGGGAAGTTAGCAGCCGATGCTATATCGGAAGACAAAGTTCGGAGCAAACTGCCGCTAACTTGTGTCTAGTTTTAGACAGAGACTAGACCACCTAATGCTTTAATACGCTTCGAAACGTCTCTTGTATAACATTATATGAAACCTTCATGGCCCTAGGGGACACTGCACTGGTGACTTTTTAGATTGATTAAAGGATTTTCGTATATTGCATTAGGTACATTGTTCGGAATGGGCTAAATCTTAATCTTCCGGTATACGCGTATTATTAACAAAACAAGTTTTTTTAATTGTTCGTAATTTTCAATATACGTAGGATTGGGAAGTGCCACATATAATCAAGATTTGTTAGTTTTTATACCGATATAATATTAGGCCAATTTTTTAAAATATAAACTTCAATATATAAATATTGTAACAAGTGTCGATTACGAGGGTGCGTAAATTGGCTTCCGTCGCGTATTTCGCGTTGTAATTCTTATTCTATTTTGCAACACTGAGGCGTTAACGTTGAGTTCTTTCTTTGAAGTAACTTTCTATAATAAAACCTTAGACGGAAAATATTGTAATATTTTCCGTTGTGATAAATTAATGGTGTTATAAACAGCATCCCGATTTCTATATAAAAGTGACAACAGAGCTACGTATATGTAAATGGAAAGTCATGTGCTCAAGAGCAATTTTTTATAATCATCCTTTAGATCCCAAGGTACTTCAATAGCTCACAGAATGTGTATAATGGATACGCCACAGCCGCCCTCTGAGAACCGAGACATTTGTTCCGACGTCAATTTGTGCCTATCGACTAATGCAAGCCGATATGTCTGTGCTCTGTACGTAGTTAATAAATAGTTTCCAGTGTGATGAAATTGCATACGAGTCTCAATATCTGTGTCCTCCAAATTTCAAATATAGAACGACTGTCATACACCTGCGACTACGAAAAGCACAGTATATAAATAAATATTGTTGTGAGTAAATGTATAATATACATTTATTATTTTCGTATTCCTAACGACACAGATGCACTTTAGTACATATCTACTTATAACGTTTTCAAAATCCTTTTTAAAACATCAGTATTTATATTGTATTACATAAATGAATAATGAATTGCAGCCAATGTTCTGATATGTTTATCTACCACAAAGATGACCGGAAGTGGATTTAATATAAACCACAACAATTAACCGCCCTTCTCATTAAAGTTTGGCAAGGGTCCATAGTTTCATATTGGAGCGTTTATCTGCGGTTCTGTGTAATTATACCTTTTAGTAATCCATATATATAATAATAACTTTTCATAACAAAACGCAATAGAAATATTCACCATAATAAGTTACAAAAAGTATTATTATTACACATTGTGATTACACATGATCTTTTATTTCTATGTACCATACAAAGGCGCGTAATCCGGTGCATTGCACTTCTGACTTTTATATTATTTGATTTATAATATACAACATCATTTCTGTAATACGTTTCTTATAAAATTTGATATACATATTTCTTATAAGATTGATTAAGCTACACACTTTAGAACTCGTAAAACAGATTTTAATTAGAAAATAAATAAAATTGTTGCTATACTTAAACGACATATTACAAAATAATTTCATTCCATTCAACAGCACTTAGTGATTTTCTAGAAAAATAAAGGTTCACTACGAACTGAATCACCTCAGTTAAATTGGATGCTAAATGCAAAACTGTAAAGCATTATTCTGCTTCGCCGAATTCAATTCCGGTAAATACCCTAGAAAATGTTGAATTCACACTTGTATCGTGTATCAGTTTCACATTAGTCTCTCTAATTAAATTTGAATTTCCTTCTAAATGAAAATTCATTTATTTACTCCTTACGACATATAGGTATAATTTTAATAGAGTGTCGCTATATACTACTGAGCATGGTCGAGTAAGTCTAATTAGTGCAAAATTGCTGTTTGCTGAGCATTGCCTTACAAACGCAGTTTTGGTCTTCAACGGCTTCTCTCAGGATTATCGTATTAAAGTTAATATATTAAAGCTATTCCTCTTAAACGTTGAGTCATTTCAAAATTTGTGTCACATAATTTGTCATATTTTCACAGTTTTCCGAGCTTATAGAAATTAGATGACGAAGCAACGAAATGCTCCGAGAAAATCCTGAGTCGTTGAACGCAGTTTTTTCCACTCCTATCCTTAATGTGCACTAAGAGCGATGCATAAATCGTCAACATTTTTGCGCGTGTCTTTTAATTTGTTGCTTTAGGCGCCTTCCAAAATTAGCAAGTTCTCAACTGCGAACGCCCAATCGTCAAAGTTCTTGCGACCTCTCAACTTTGGCACGTTAGCGGGATAATTTGCAACTCATTTCAAAAACGCAAAAAAAATATTACAATTAAAAACTTATCCTTTAAGAAAGAAAAAGAATAGAAGGACAGTCATTTTAATATTTTTTCCAACAATCTCTATATATGTACTTATATAAAATTCTCGTGTCACAATGTTCGTTCCCATGGCTCGACCGATTCTTATGAAATTTTTATGCACATTCAGTAAGTCTGAGAATCGGTTACTATTATATTTATCTTTAAGACCCTTAAATGATAAGTGTCCACCCCAATTTTTTTTTTGTTTTTATTTAGTTTATAATGCAACATACAAAAATACATACAACCCCTTATTTTTACCCCTATACAATCAACCCCTATTTTTTATTTTTGTTGATATGTAGTTATTTTTATTGAACTAAAAAAATGTTTCCTAGAAATAATACACATGGCAAAACAAACGTTTGTCGGGTCAGCTAGTATTAATATATAACAATACTATCTACAACGACATGTTATGATGAATTGAAACTAGATATCCGTAATATGCCACAAACGATTATCAAACTTACATGCACACGAGGCAGCTAATGTATATAAGCCTGATTCTATTCTAACCTTATCTGATGTAAAAGTCCAGTGGTCAGGAAGATAACATGGATATAATAAACTGTCAAATCTGCGGATGTGTAGGCTTTAGAGGGGCGAACGAGTGACATCAATAATTAAAATATATGCTGTATTTTCATGACATTATGATATGACTTGTATTATCTAGTATATATATCAATATAATATTAGATTACCAGTGTTGACCTAGTGGTTCCCAGCGCGCCCTCATCCCTGAGGTCGTAGTATCGCATAGTTTAGCAAGACCAATTGTCTTTCGGTCTATGTGTGCTTTCCACATTCGATCGTAGGATGAAGGAAAACATCGGGCTAATGAATGGGCTCGGAATTCCCCATAATGCAACGGCGCGTGTCAAGCACACAAGGATTATCACCTAATTGTCTATTAAGAAAAATAAATGATAACATGAAACTATAATTCGAAAGCGTTATTTGAACTGTATGTCAGTAGTCAAAGCAACGCCTACTGATCTCTGGGTTGATTGAAAAAGCCTTCGAAATTTAGGTGAATTCTTATGCTATTACTGTATTTTAATATGCATATTACAAAATTTATCTGGTAAATGAAAATTGAGAACTACAAAGCAAAAATGTTCAATAAACTCACATATATAAAGCCAGAAACCTAGAAGCTTATTCTTTATATCTATAAACGTTATCACTGTTTCAAAATTATAATAATGAAATGTAAATAAATATAAATACTTAAAAGTTCTCTCAATATCTCAAGTTAAATAGAATTGAATTAAATTCCCGAGCTTTCTCCACTAGTCTCCAGGGGAGCGCCGATTTGTACTTACCACGTCCGAGATTCACATTATAATAATAAATATTGGATTTTTATCATATTCAAATTGAAGGCCCATATTTTTGTGTATCAAAGCAAATATTTGTGTTTGTGATCGAACCGATATTTGATAGAATAAATATAGAATTCTGTCTTGATTTCCGTTCACATACTAAATGTTAATAAAAACCACATTTTCCTATCATAGGATACAAATAAATGTGCTACACGACGCAAGAATGTGTTAAACACTTTTTAATCTATTTAATTTGTCATTTTGTTGGTCCGCTAATAACTCAACTCTGTATTCAGTTTACCAACATTCAGATAATTACGTTTTCTCAAAAGTCAACCCTATACTGTTGAGATAAAGCTAAATATCAAGAGATTCAAATAAAATTTTGTGAAATAAAACACATGTCTCGAAATGATTTACGTACGGTAAGTGCACTGGACGTATTGTGACATCGCGCATCTGGTCGAGTGGATGTAATGTGCGAAAATATTTTCGCGATAACGCATTTTTATTTTGATAAATTGTGGCACGTCCCATTTTCGTTGAATCGTGACTCATGAATGAACTTGCCAATAAAATGCTCGTATACATTTACGATATTGAAACTATGTTATTTATAAAGCTCATTTAGTAAATTAGATCATTAAACATTAAGCACGCTATTAATTGCAACATTTTACGGCAGTTGAAATTACTAAATCATTTGTAATACAGGATCCGGCTTTAGCGGTGCTACGCCGTAGAACAAGAAGAGTTTTCAAGTTCCTATATAAAAGTTTAACATTGTAGCACACTACATTAAACAATATAATACATCGCGTTAAGCGGAAACACGCTTGTACATACAAACAAACATAAACCAACAAGTGGTGCGGAAAATATAATGTATTTGCGTTCAACTTTGTTCCACTCGCTATGGGAGTAACATTGTTTTATCAAACGGATAGAGTGCAAGCCTCGTGTGAACTAACATTTATAACCCCGATATTTCTGATTTGCCTTACTTCATTTTTAGTGTCGAGTTAAAGAAAATCTTAATCCGAACACGGGTGAAATGGAATGACTCTAAGATTCATAGTAATGTTATTCGAAGCTTACATTGCCGAGTCAGTGACCTACTTGTACAACCAACGTTGCATATTGCATACATTCTCGAAGTTTACGGAAAGGATTCAAAGTAATCTCCACATCTTGAGATGTGCATACTGTATGTTACGTGTTTGTCAGAAAGAAAAATTTAACGTTATACGTGTTCAATTTCCACACCTAACATTATAAATATCTAAAAAAGCTTGACTTGCGATGTTTTACGATAATAATGACTTACGCTATTACAACTAATGCAATTAACCTGCTGCAGTCGCTTACCATCTAACTGTCGGCACTAGAAGCTGTTTAAATTTAGTATTCATAACAATAAGTCTTTTAATTCAAATAATTAACATTTTAATGCATTTATATTCCTCATTCATCATAGATCATCATCATCACCTCATTCCTAGATATCTGTGTGGACTTTTTTCGCAACGCAACGCCTCATCCAAATCCCGCCATTTCTGTCTGCACTTTGCCACTCTCTTCCATGTACCGGCTGTTTCATTAATTTGGTCTTTCCACCTTCTAAATTGTCTTACTCTTTTGCGTTAATTGTACTTTGGGCACCAGTTTAATACTTTGTTGCTCCACTATTTTTTTTCATGTGCCCCGCCCATTTCGAATAAGTTTATTTATTTTAATTCTGACATCTGCTACCTTAGTTATTCCTCAATATCGTAAATTTAGTATTATATTATCCTATATTTACCTGATTGTCTTAACGGACAAGAGATAATTAAACATACATCATGTGTAGAGTTTTTTTATCCAGAACACGCAATGGTAATAAGAAAATATTAGAGAATGCTCAATTTTCAACTGTATTGTAAAATATTACTTATTTCCCAATAATATCGCGTCATTGTCCTATAAAAAAAGCTAGCTTCCTTTTTGTAGTACATCAATAATTTAAAAACTTTTTCAAATACTCTAATTATGGTAAAATTACTGGAAAGTTTTACCTTCTAATGAACGAGGTATTGTGACGTAAGAGCTTAAATTCTTCGCTGACGAGCCACAAATAGCCAATGTGATTCAGTCGAGCACATCGCGTCGCGTGGGCCGTGCGTTATTTATATATAGAATTTAATTTATCACATTTCCGACTAATGCGAGACTTTTTAAGGTTATACAATCTTATTAATATGTCTATATCTTCACGAACTACACAAGAGTACCTTAGTTACAAGGTGTTTTTATATTTTAAAATATAACTTTTCGTCACTGTAGAATGATAGCCTTGTATGTCAAAAAACCATTTATTTTTCATCTTTGGACTATTATGTCATTTAACTGGTATAATCATGAAGTAAGGACTTATTTATGTTATTAATCAATAAGTCCTTTTTACCATCTAAAACTATGGACAAAAACACATTATAATATTTCAGCGAACATTAACGAAATTAAAAAAAATTTTTTTCGTATCCTGTGTTGTTTGGTTCTCTGGACATACGATATTATCATTATGTAAATCTATTAAAATGTCAAACATTATACAGATGCAAATTACAAGAATCCAAAATTTCATATACAAGCCCTTAACATCCGCTCAAAAGCTTTAAACAAAAAAAACTCCGTCCGGAAAAAGCTGGCGTGTCAAATGAAAGGAGAAACGATTTTTAGTGCTCACTTTAAAACTCCACCGGTAATCCTCAGTAAGGATTTAGCTATACATAAGGCTGGATACACAAGCTGCAACACAATTATGTACGAAAAAATTACGATTCATCATTATGAAATCGATTGCCATCTTGACTTAGTTTTTAGTTAGTAACTTAATATTTATTAGTTAACGAACTTGCATATAAACCGGTAGGGTTAATTTACGTAAAAAAAAAACAATTTCCAGAAAGTCCCATATACTCATGTGACGCTTATCGTTAAGGGTTAACAAAAACTACTACTAAGTGAAAACCAAAAGCCGTCAGTGGGGTATTTTTTTAATTATATTATACTGTCATTACCATAGGGTTAAACTTTTCAATACTTTTATTGGAATGCAATACCTATAATTGCTATCACAAAAAGATCTATATCTAAATGTATCTATCTAAAATTTTAGTTAACTACATCTTTCGTCATATTAAATGTCCTTCTTAGATAAAATATTTTTTTAACTGTATAAAGAGAAATTATAAAGCATGTGTAAGCGTGTGTAAAAATAAATCAGTTAAGCCACTTAACGATCCTAAAAACATTTTAAACCTTAGTCGGAGTGTGGGCAACTAGCCTTCAGTCAAACTAAATATGTATAAAGCTAGCGGAGTACGGGTTTTTTACTAAAACCTAAAAAACTTCACGGATACCAAATAGGCGGTATTTAAAAAGCGAACCGGGTCGTGGTTACGTTTTAAGAATTTCATTTCCAATATCGTTTTAAGTGCCAAGTGCTGATTTAAAATTTTATAATGGGAAACATTGATAAACGATAATTTAAATTTGGAAATTGTTAATATTCTTATATTGTTTTATATGTTTGATGTTTATGCTTTATAAAATTTTTATTATTTTCGAATAAAATTAATCACTATTTTACATTCAGTGGCTAAATACATAATCGATAAGTATTTGGTTATGTTATCTTATTCCATTTTTTTATTATCACGTCGCCATTATCCCAAAAAATCCGGACCTAAAAGCAGGTATTCTCGCTCATTCTTTTGTCACACCAATAATGAACAAATCGCCGTGACTAAGGCAAGTAGCGAAGACATTTATGTTTTTAAATTTTTAACATTTATTTATGCAGTGAAAAATTAAAACGGCAAATGTCACTGAAATGTAAATACCGACCAGAGTTACATAATTAAAGTAAGCTACAAGTGCATTGCGGTGAGGGCCTTTGACTTACCGTAAATTACATAACATGGGTTCAGATAATTTATTCAATGGAATTAGGGAACCGCGGTAAAGCCAGGGAACACTGGCTCTATTAATTATTTGCAAAGGGTTTGCGTAAACGAACTACAATGAATTATTAAAAACCTAAAGTGTAATTTTCATACAATATAAAATCGCTGTTATTCTCTGTCCATCTTAGACTACCTACTATCACGATAAAAAATCGATTATTTTGAGTATTCTAAATATACTCCTTGAAGCATGCCAAAATACAGTTCGTCACACTTCTTATATTGGCAAAATTACAAATAGTTTTCTATGTCTAGCTAACAAATTGCTAATTTAAATGGCTGCTTAAAATCATTTCACTAATACGGTTTAACTTTTTTTTTAATTAAGAGGATTTTCTCGAAGGTAGCTCTTTACCACATTCATTACAAAGCCCTTTAGCACGAGTAACTCGTACAATATGGAGACGCAATTCAAACCGAATACAGCACAGAAACAAAATATAATAAATATGGAAATTATTACTCCACGTATTTTCCACACAAATGAGGAGAGCCGGGGAAAAGTGGGAAAAATGCGGGCAATAATTTTCTTGGAGCATTACGCTCTCAGTTCTGAGATTGTTAGCTGAATTACAATTTTGCATTTATATTGAATAAGTGCATTTGATTGTTGTACATTTAAAAGCGATTTAGTTTATTTCTGAACTACAATGATTTAAATTTCATTATCTAACATAACTTTTATTCATTTAATAAAACACTATTTTGACCGGATTGAAGTTATTATTATTTACAATAATTAACATAATTTTAAATTTATCCGACGTTTCGCGTGCTTTACAGCGTGCGTGGTCACGGTGACTGAAGACAAAAGATGTTGAATGTCAAAAGTATCAAGCTCACCACGAGCTGTAAAGCACGCGAAACTCGGATAAATTTAAAATTATTAATAATTTATAATAATACATAACTTCAATCCGTCAAAATAGTGTTTTATTAGATTTAAATTTCATTATCTAATTAAAATCAATCTGAGGCTGTAATGTATCCCATTAGAAAGATTTTAGTGTAAAAACTAGGCCTTAAATTTATTGGCTCTTCCCACACCAAGGCCACCATATATGATTAATTTGTAGGTAAAGATGATTATAACGTTCTTAGTAAAATAACGTATCGCGTATCAGTGCGTATTAAACTAGAGATGCTGTCGACCATTCACATACAATTTTACATTCTCAAACCCTGAGTCTAGCGTGGTATTTATAAGGGCCACTCGTATACGACATGTATCATTAACAATTAACATATACTATAAGTTAGTATATGTAAAGTATGTGAGCAAAGTTGTCCTAGTGAATTAAGCGTGTAACTCTCAACTCTGAGTAGGCTTTGAATCACTGCTGTGCTGGATAGAAAGCGTAATAATAAAAACTTAAAATTATCAAATATACTGATGACGGCTTGTAGTGCCATTGGTTTATTATTATTACGTATAAAGCTGATTTCGTAGACTAGACTAGACGTATCTAGTCCGAATTATTATTTATATTTTTTTAAGGTACAGAAAGTACGTCCTTTTGATAATTAAAATTATAAAATAGACACAAGAAAGTACCCGCGGGGAGCTACTACTAAACTATTCATATATGACATTACAAATGAGTCTTTCTCATCGTTTTACCGTACACTGCTCGCGAAATCTTACCTTCAAAGTATGAATAAAACATTGCAATCTTGTAATCCCTAACTATTCGAGACTGAAAATGAAAACATTAATAAATAATTAGACAGTGAACTTGAGCGTTCAACGCGTAAAGAACATTGAAATAAAAGAAAAAGCTTATTTCGTTTGAGAAAATCTAATTCTTGGAATCTAATTTAATAGTAGACAATTTTCAGGATAAAATTACAAATAACTAACTGACTTTATAGGCTCAAAAGTCCAACCTTGTAGGATTAGTACATAAATAAACTAATCATTAACCCGTTTTTGTTCGAAATGAAAGATCCCGCTATTAATTCCATATTACCATGAGTTATTAACCGATGCTTTTAATATAACCACTGGTCCTTAAAAGGAGCAATTTGTATGTAGACAATAAAAAAGACGCAAAAAGGCACTCAACGTTGGTCCTTTCATGAATTTAAAAGCGTCAAGCGGACGGAGCACCCTTTGTTAGCGAGCCGCGTTTTATAACTAGGCTGGAGAACCCTGTACTCGGACGATTGAACGCAATTTCGTGAATAGTAATCGTCCCTTAACACGATGCATTTATCAGGAACGGGAGAATAACTTTTTTTTAATTGTATAGGGGGTCGAACGAGCCTACGAGATGACCAAAAAAGGGCGGTCATCGCAGGCCATCGACACCCATATTAGTGGGTGAGTTGCCGGCCTATTCTGAAGGAGTATACTCTTCTTTTAAACTATTGTAGGTTCGCTAGTTCCCAAAGCAAAATGTCTTGTGAAGCGGACCGTGAAAGACTTCCAGCCATCAAGTGATGTTATCATTATGAACATATAAATTTGTATAAACAATAAAATCCCGCGATCCTTTGGAGTGGGTAGAACATATAACATACTTCAAAATGTGTATAATACACTAAAAATGGCTATGAATATATTTATCATTTAAGGCCAATTGTTCGAAATAGATATTTTTTATAAATTTTTTTGAAGGTGATATACAATTTTTAAACACGGCATCGCCATTATTAATTTTAATTTCGCGGTTTTGATATAACGCTAGCTATTTACCCTCTCAACCACCAATTTATTTAATTATAATCTCAGATATTTATGCAGTGAGTGTGTGTGCGTATGGTGCTATTGTGATTTTACTTAAAGGCATAGTCATATTCTAACCGTTTTCATTGTTCCTATACTAATTGTTCCCTTATCCCTTTCTCTTATTGTTACCACTGGCCTACTATATGTATTAACGGCTACCGAACCACATAGCGGTTCGACGCAAATTCTTTGTCATCCATCCATAGATAAATATCGAGTATATAATTTAATATATACACAAAAAATCACAAATCGAATTACTAAACGTTCTTCGACTGTACCCCGTGCTCATGGGGGACGAGATATCACTATACAGCGCATACGTACTCTGCCCTGCACAATCGGTTAAAAGGAATAGAGATTGAAACAAGGTAGTATCATGTATTATTCCCCTACAATCGTACGGCTCCGAGTTCGGAGGGGGTATTTATTATTCATGACAAAGTATAGTCGCCAGGTGTTTCAGCGCTTTTCGGCTATGCATTCCTCTATACGGGCCTTTTAAAAACTTTCTAGGCTAATTAAGTAAAATTATATACAATATACCAAAAAACCTTTTTGGTCTCAGAGCCTCAGATACGTATCCGTTTCGTAACCATTTGTTTTTTCTAATAGAAAAGTAGATGATTATGTGCCTGACACACACCTTCGATATTTCGGTAAGGCAACAAGCATCATTCCCAAGGAAGCTGGAATTAGGTGTAGAGAAGTTAAAAGAGAAGTTCAATACCGATCATGCTGGTCCATATAATTATGTTAAGATTTCAGGCTCCCAATAAATCAGTGCAACTAAGCTCTGCACCCGGAAGCACTCGGTGATCGATTCTTGGCATAGACCGTGTGTCTATTTGTTCCTATTCTGTGTTTCTACCTCAAGCTACAAGAGATAGCGATTATTAATCTGAGGACTGAAGGAATTAAATGTTGTTGTTTGGTCAAATGATGAGAAATAAAGATTACCTTGGGAAACTATTGATTTTGTTATATAGCATTAAAATCAAATAAAATTATGTATTAGGCAAAATGATCCTATACATATAAAATAATCAGCTCGACACGACGTAAAGTTTTTTTTTTTTATAGAACAGGGGGCAAACGGGCAGGAGCCTCACCTGATGTTAAGTGATACCGCCGCCCATGGACACTCGCAATGCCAGAGGGCTCGCGAGTGCGTTGCCGGCCTTGTGTGAGCTATGGGTTAAAAGAGGACGTAATGACAAGGATACGAAACGGAATGCTTAGGTGGTTTGGCCATGTCGAATGAGAAGAGGTTAAAAAGTAAGATATACAAGGCAACTGTGGATGCAGTGGCATATCAATAGGGTGGCAGGGCTGGCAAAATGCCACAGGCCCCCGACCCAGGAGGGGCCCTGCCCAAGAGATATTATGTACTATGGATGAAGCCTCCAATACGCATTGGGCTAGTGTGGGACTACAGACCATTCCCTCGCGCCTAAGAGAAGAGCATATTAGTGGGAAATATACATAGTGTAATTGAGTACCTACTCTGAAAATCTCAAAGTTTATTAAAATTAAACTGAGTACAACGACGTGACGGTTTTTACTGATAGGGCCCCATCAAAAGAATTTGCCACGGGCCTCAGATGGTATAGTAACGCCACTGTGTGGATGGTGAAGTTGGGTTGGGAAGGCCTTTTTGTACATACCTAGAAAAATCCAGCACGTACTAGAGAAGAGACAAGTTAACAGTACCCATAACAGACGAGCATGCATGGTAAATGTCTTGAAAGTGGATGAAGCGAGAGAAATGTCAGGACCGTAGCAAGTGGAGAGCCTTGATCTCTGCCTAACCCTTCAAGAAAAAGGCGTGATGATATAAATAAATAGATTAAATTAAAAAAATAAGACTCGGGGGCGATCCCTAACATCCGCGTCTACTCAATTATCTAAGGTGGAAACCGTGATCTATATAGTATCAATTATTTAATTTTTATTTATCGGGACTTCATAGTTGGTTCCTGGTTGATAAATTGAGGAGCATTAATTTTATCTACAAGAATAAACGATATTTTAATTAATTTTTTTACAACGGCGGGTCACGGATAACCATTGACACCTTGTGTTGTGTTGTGTTGCCGTCCTTTCAGGGAATGGTACACTCTTTTCTTAAAGACCCCTAAGTGGTATCGGTTTGGAAATACCTCTACTAACAGCTGGTTCCACAACGTGTAATCTGGTGCACGGCAAAAGTGCCTTTATAACTGATTTCTAAACCTACAGATTTAAAACTTTCTACTTTTAAAATGGTTTTCTTCGCTTATACCTTATACCACATTCCAATCGATTGAGCTATCTTCAAAAATAGCCAGTGGGTTTAATTGTCTTCTATTTACAGACACGATCAGCTCTCATTGAGTATCGACACTTCCTGCTACCGAGATCTCTTTAAACCAAGAATCAAGTCTGTTACAAGACATGTCTACTGATTTACATTCAACATGGAATTATATTTGTATTTCTTAAAAAAACAGACAGGCGTTGTGTATAATTTGATATTTATTTTGTTATAAAAAGTTCTCAAACATTCTTATTAATGTTGTATGTTCCTAAGTAATTCAAGCTGCGTGCGTGAATAGAAGGTGATAGACAAACGTGATATGGAATGTGAATTAAGAAGCTGAAGTGGAGGTGGACCAGGCAAATTATAACAGTTAGTAAGGAAAAATGATCCAGTGGTCTGATAGGATGGTGTCCACGTTATGGAAAGCGTGGAAGAGGAAGATCTCATAAGCGAAGGGATGACATATTTACAAACATGATAGAAAATTTAAGGCGCAATAAAATCGAAGCAAGGAGCTGATGCTGGTGCATTAGAATCAGACCATATATTGTAATTACTCTATTATCCAAATAAAACGCTCTTCTATGGACTGCTATAATAGAGATTAGAGAGATCGCTGAATAAGTCGCCACCACTAAAACTAACAAAAAGCTACATTTATTCATTATGGTTTATAAATACATAGACAACGAATCATTTCATATTTCGGCTATACAATGCGCAGAGGTGATGAAAACTTGGAGAAACTGATCGTAGTTAGTACCACAGAAGGCAAAAGATCACGTGGCCGTTCACCAACCAGATGGACGATCAAGTAAAAGACTCATCGTACTCAAAACTGTTTTCGCTGGACAGAAACCAGTGGAAACAGATTGTCCATCCCAGATGTTTCCTAGATAACATGAGCTACCGACTGAAGAGAAAGATAAATATATTTAAAAAATAGATTCATTTAATACTAGAATCAATTAGAAAATTAAAAAAGATCATTAGCATAGATGATTTATGTCTAAGAACGAAATACAAAAGAATTTATGTATTTATTTTGGTAGCGCTGAAAGGCCGTGACTGGTTTCAATGAAATGAAAAGATGCTCTTCTAAAGAGCAAAACATTCACGTCACTATAAAATAGGTCATTAAAATTATATTAAAGTAGAATTTTATTATAAAAGAAAAATTTTAGCAGCTTTTTTGATTGAAATCAAACAGCAACAATAATATATCAAGAAATACATCGAGAAAATATTATTTAAATGAATTTATTAATATGACAAACGCAATTCCAAAAAACAATTTGAATATTTAAAATATCATCTAACAGAAAATATCACTCACAGGAATGTAATTAATCAAATTTGTTCTTAAATTGAACATTGACAGCCGACAACTGGAAATTCAAATTTTACGAACAAAAATCTTTTTTAATATTTAAATAACAGATTTATGTTAAAATTAAGACTACTACACTATACTTCATTATCTCATGTAAATACGGCTCGTAAGCTTTATTTCATAATTGAATGAATTAAAAATCTTTTGATAATAATCGCATCTCTATTTGTAGCAATATTTTATGCCATACACATAATCTTGTATGTCTGTACAAACCTGAATAGTACATAATTACGCCACATTTCGGCATGTCGGCTTTCATCCGCGGTTTCCTTTGAGGCCTGCAATGAGCTTTTAAAGCTATTCCCGTCATTTTAATGATGGACTTATGTAGTGAAAGGCAAAAACAATTAAGTTGGAAAATTGCACTATGTCTAGGAAAGATGTCGGTCCATATCTCGAATTCTTAGGGATACAATTATTTACTTTTAGTACAATTATACTAAGAAGAGACATCACTGTAATCTGAATTTACAGACCTGGCCGCAAACGAATATTATGATTCAAAAATCTACGCTAATCATTTAGCTGTAAAGTAATGATTGCTTACTCCACGAAGTATAAAACATTATTTTGGGAATTCTAAGATTCTGCAAGCCTCCTATCGTCTGTCTCTAACTATCTCGTAAACAAATGAATGTAATAAGCTGCCACAGCACAACAAAAGAATGTGAACACGAACACTTCCTGAATCAAAAGAAAAGTAAACTATAAAAAAATGTGATAGAAAATGTAATAGCTACCACATTCGCTTCACGTTCTCTAGTGTACACGCAAATAGTCTCAGTAGAATAACAATGATTTGTCATGTAACAAATGCTACAACACATAGTAAACAAGCTTTTGTTGACCGCAGCCTGGATGCAGCCATACTGAAGGTAGAAGAGGTTTGTGTCATAATTTACAGGAAATAGATTCTTTTTAAAAGATATGTGAAAGATTCAATGCGACTTGCGGTGCCCAAAAGGAATGATTTTAACATAATGAGAATTTTTTTACGTTTTTAGGTTTTCTTAAGGTAATAATACAAAAACATGTTTTGAAGTGAAACTTCTTTATCGAGGTTGGAAAAAAATTTAGTGTAACATTTTTTCGTTACGCGTCACGTTTTTCGGTTACGCGCCATGTTGCTTTTTGAAGTCAAACTTCTTTATCGACGTATGGGAGAAATTTTGTAGCAAATCGTCACGTTTTTCAATGATAGTAATAATTCTATTACAATTAATGAAATTCTATAATAATATTCGTAGTAATAAGGTAAAATGAAATATTTGTATTCATGTCTATGATAATAAAAGCCGTTTGTTAAACTTTATCTAATTTAACGAATTTCATATAGTAGATCATTTTTCGAAAAATAAGATCATAAAGAAGTTTCACTTCTTACGTGTGTACACCTACTACACGCACAATTTTTCTTTTATTACGAGTATTCAACTCCTTGACACCAGTGAGAAGACTGAAAAGGACAAAACCATTTGAACTAGTGAATTAGTCTTAGTGCACGTTATTATTAAGTGCTAAACAGTAAGTGAAAAAATAAAACACAAGAACAGAGTGTCTTCCCTTTAATAGAGACTGTAAGTAGTGTTAGTGGACACTTTGTTATGTTAAAAATCCTTATTAGTACCTAAATTAGGTTAGACTTAAATTACTTATTAGTCTTAAGTTAGGCTAGATTGTAATGTTCCATGATGTCTTAGTGAAGACACATGTAGAAAAAAAAAAATTGTATTGCATAAATTCAACTGTTGGTATTTTATACATTGGTGCACAAGTTAATATACTAAATCAGAGATAGAAATCGCCCCCGCAGTCTGTTACTTTTATATGTAAAATTCACTTGCGATTCATTCATCCACATTAGTATTACTTATAATGGCTAATCGTTACGCAGTTCTGTACGTAATCTGATAATTCTACAGAATACGGAACTGGACAAACTTTACCCACAATCCCACTTGCTGTTAAGTGAGATGCGACCTATTGGAGGGCACGCCTGTCCAGAAGATACCCATTTAACCGTCGCTTAAATGAACCCATATTAAACTGTCTAATACCTGTATCTATATTAAACTTAAAAAAATATTAACAAAACTACTACATGACATTTTTGTTTGTTACCAAGCTCTCTTTTTCAATATCACCACGTTATATTTATGACAAAAATGGAAGCAATTTTCGCGAATATTTTTATTTACACCTAAACCGCTTCAGTTTCTCGATTACTACACCTTGCTTCAAGGCACGCTAAGAATTCCCGCGGCGCGCTCCGACAGCAGTCCGATAACGCGAACTAATATCACTTACAGTTTGCTACGACATTCTTGTACAATTCTTACTTTTTTTGCAACTACAAAAAAAAAGTTACTCATTCTATGGTTTTACGGAACTAACGTCAAATGTCAGCCCGGAGAGGGATCGTGTCGGAGTAGGGAAAAGGGTATAATACATGCGCACGGGTTACCTATCGCTAAAACTCTGAAGTTATATGGAAATCAGTGAAATGTACAAAGGAAATTAAAGTGTAACAAGTGATCAACGGAGTGTTTAAATTTTTTATCCTAGATCTTGTTTACATAATGTAGATTTTTATTTTTATTCAATCCGAATATCATATATTTGTTATAATAGTTACAGAGATATACAATAGCAACACTTTATAGTTTTTAATTAATCCAAATATCAGGGCATGGAAATAAAATCTTTATCATTTAGTACCAAGTCGTTGTCAGGTAAAAAGATAATATATTTTATAGATATATACAAGTATTTGACCGGACCTACGTAGGTGGCTGTCATTAGATCGCCCTTTGGCAATATCTTTGAGGATCCATTAACGAAAAGCATTGATACTTGATAGCTTTTAATCTACTGGTTAAATTACCGACGGAGTAATGAGTGGGCTATTATTTGTGAAAATATCTATTGTATTTTATTGTTAATGTTTTCAAGAATTAATTAATTAACATAATGCGAGCTGAGGAGTTGGGAATTTCTTATTGGTTTATAGACTATTTTTGACAAAGGCTACTTTCTGTACTAATATGAGCAGAGTACTAATTAAATGTCGCAAAAAACGGGAAAGAAGAAATCATCATCCGACGACAACGACTGCCTATATATATCAATGTAAAAAAAACAGTGGGGCAACAGCCTTTTCCGGTCTGGGCCTCACATTTCTGTATCTGATTCATGATTATTTGTCAATATAATAAGCAAATAGGTGATCAGCCTCCTGTGCCTAACACACGCCGTCGACTTTTTGTGTCTACGGCAAGCCGGTTTAATCACGATGTTTTCCTTCACTGTTCGAGCGAATGTTATATGCGCACATAAACCGAAAGTCCATTGGTGCACAGCTGGGGATCGAATCTACGACCTCAGGGATAAGAGTCGCATGCTGAAGGCACTAAGCCAACATTACTCTATCTCTTAAGATCATGCTCACTTTAACTTTATCATAATTTGTTCTAACATAATTCATTATTATTTTCTATAGAAATCGTATTTATTCGTCGTAATTCTTTACTACGATACAATTAACCAAAACTATCTATAATTTGATTTCTATAAGTGTGCGATTTTAAAGTGCCTACCAGGCCGGGTTCCAATTAAAATGCTAGTTTCTACATATTATTTGACTTACTCCCAAGACTTTTAGTCTGTAGTGTTTATTAAAAATAAATTGGGCTACTTAATTAATAAACGAATCGATGAACAAAGTTCGTTTAGTTAAAACTAGACATTAGTCAGATCTTATTGCGTCTCTTTTTCAAATACTGAAATTAACGCTTCTATTGACTCGATCACCGTTAGATTCGTTCAATGTGACGGGAGCGGTTCATTTTCATTCATTCAGCGGCCAGCGATACGTGACTATTGTGAGATTAATGAACTAATCAGTGACACGGTCATTTATCACAAGTTAGGGATGTGACGGTTTTTGTATGGAGAACGATGAACGAAGATTGATGAACATTTTAAGATTTTAAATCGTCTCGTTTTAAATTTATTTGAAAGCTATAATTCCTTTTTACAAGATAGAATTTTCCTTTATTCCATCAATTGAGATATGTCCTTTTAGGCTAGAATAAACTTTATTTTTATCGAATGATTTTAACGGAAAATTAGAAAATTGATTTACTTATTTATAAAAACTGCAGTATTTTAACGAAAGTACACTTTTTCTCTTTATGTCAAATTGTATTTATGCTGTAATTAAAAAAGAGAGAACTTGTATATTAGTTTTTTTTAGTTAATTTAAATTACAGAATAATACAATAAAATCTTAATGTAACCATATCAGTCTTGTTTAGGAACGCGACAGATGCATACAAAAATAGCTTTTCAACTTAATTTTTATGTTATGGGTAGTCCATTTATTAGCCGCGGTAGTTTAAACGATACAGTATTTTTTTTTATAAATGAGGGTGTACCAAATAAAATACACATATTTTATTTGGTACACATCATCGTCGTTAAGCATACAAAAGGAGAATAGAAGAGTACCATGAAGAGTAGTCTTAGCAATGGTATAACTTCTTATTTTTGCCTTATTACTACAGTGCTAATGATGTCATCCAAGTGGGCAACTACAATAACCAATAAAAAAATGGTTCAACAATTGAGTGTTGAGTTATTGCTATTTTTTATAGCACAGTAATTATTGATAGCAAGGAAGCTCTAAGTAGCCGATTGGCAAGCAACGACCAAAGATCTTCGAAGGTGCCGGATGTAACGTTAAGTTATTTCACTACGGAGTAATTGATAACAATTGTCAAATTAACGTCGCTTGTAACTTTCATTTAAAGTGCTCTTTTTGTTGTGTATATGATTAAATATATAAGTCAGAGACCCAATAAATATTACACAGAATTTTCTCTGAAGCCTTTACCTGAATGCGTATTGAGTACCGATAGTTAACATAATCGCCTTACCATAACTGTTCAGATGTCAGATAAAACCCCAGAATACTTAGAAATGTTGAGGATAATCGTAAGTTAATCGGAATTACTTTAAATAAAATCCCTATAGCTTGCAACCTGCATATATTGAAATATTTTTTCTTCAACGTCTCTATATTTTGAAGCAATTGTGGTACAAAATGTTGTGTTTAATGTAAAGAAGTACAATTTTTTTATGTAATGTGAGACAAACGGGCGGGAGGCTCATCTGATGTTAAGTGATACCGCCGCCCATGGACACTCACATTGCCATAAGGCTCGCAAGTGCGCTGCCGGCGCGGCCTTTCAAGAATTGGTACGCTCTTTTCTTGAAGGACCCTAAGTCGAATTGGTTCGGATATACAGTGTGCAGCCTGTTCCACATAGCGGTGATGCGCGGCAAAAACTGCCTTAGAAAACGCTCAGTTGTGGAACGACGGACGTCGAGGTGATACGGATGGTATTTTGTATTCCGTATACAATTTCAGGAATGAGATATTCGAAAAATAAGACACGGTTATCACAGTTTACAACTGGATTCACTGATATGACTGTCTAAATTAAATTAATTTATTCTAATAAAAAAAACCAACAACGTGGCGCAACAACCTTTTTTAGATCTGGGCTTCAAATTTCTGCATCTGTTTCATGATATAATAGGCAAGTAGGTGATCAGACTGTGCTTTCCTAAAGATGTTTTCCTTCACCTGTTTCCTTAGAATGTTAAGTGCGCATACAGACAGAAATTACAATGGTGCAAAGCGATCGAACCTACGACATCAGGGATGAGATTCGCATGCTGAAGCCACTAGACCAACACTGCTAAAAACGAGGTAGTACTAGGTAAATAGTTCGAGAATAATAATGGTTCTATGTTTAATAGTGTTAATTTTAAAATCAACCCATGTAAACCTAGCAAAAGGTTTCTATTGTTTAATTCAAAATTTTGCAATAAACGCATTTAAACCGTGATAGTTGATTTTATGGTAAAAAGATAAATAATATCTTAATAGAATATAATTTAACGTACAAAGGTCAAACCCGCAGAGAAAACTTATTATAAACAAACTGCACATTACCATTCGTGTACATAATATTATTGCAGGTTGTTATCGTCGGCTGTGTCCCATATTGCTACCAATATAACGATATAACGTCGCGTTATAACAAAACGCCGCAATTGCCTCCGTTCCATCTAATTGAATATTACATTTTGTAATTCGAATTTAGCTCTTCTTTCTATACGGTAGGTTTTGTTTGTATATTTAAAATGCGTTATAACTCGCTTATCGTAATTGTTACCATGGCAACGATGTTATTACGATATAAGCCGATTGTGCGAAACAAAGCTTTTGAAAAAATACTTCAGTACATCAAATATTAGCATTGACCACATCTCTATTCATATTTGTTATAACAAGTGTATCGTATAGTTGTATAAAGAGTTTTAAATATTTATTAACTGCGCCATCTAACGGTGTAATGCTACATTGCAAGCGATAAAAGTCGTTGCAAAGATGCTACAAACCCATCCACTTTTATTACTCACGAGATAACCACTCGTTTTTGTTAATATTGTATTGATATGGGATTGAACTGAAATCTAGTTTATATTGGTTTGAGCATAAAAATGCATAGTTAAGTAGTTACTTTAAGAAAATATAAACTTGGACTAGTTTACGACACATTTTACGTGAGTACTACACATTTAATAACATTTCCTTAACGGATATAGATGCGATTTATTGGATTATTTACATAAATCGACGTTTCGAGCTTTTTCAGTTTTTATATCCGTTTAAATAGTGTTATAACTTATGTGGATTATGAATTTGATTTAATACTTGAGGGTAGCTTAGCAACGTAGATGAAATATATTAGAATTAATGTGAAACCTACCTAAATTATCCTCAATCATACCTATTTATATATTTATATTAAAAAGCTTTAATATAATTTAACTGAAATACGAGATTGTTGAAGAAAGTTACACGAATTTCTTTATTATTATTTTTTTCTCGTCTACTCCAGATGCGTCTACTCTGACTCGAAGAACCGATCGGTTGATAAAATCACTTTGAACTTAGTCTTAATTTGTGTGTAAAACAATACTTAACATAAACAATTACCACTCACAGTAATTCAAAGTAATAATGCTAACCTTGCTAACAGTTGGTTGTCTCTGAGAAAGCGGGATTAATTGGACATGTTCCGCGATGATTTATATTTAAATAAGTATTTTTAGGTATTGTCCTATAAGTCGAGTAAGAATTAATGATTTGCTATTTCATATTTGATATATGTGTGTAAAAATTAATCAAATCCAATTCAAACATTGTTCTGGCTAAATTACTGCACAAACTCAAAACCTTTTTATCCAATATTATTATTTCACTAAGTAATAAAAGCAGTTTAATCTCACACCGTGCGAAGTCTGAAGATGGGTTGTTTAAAAAATAAAAATGAGGTTCCTACTCTTGCCGGATAAATCAAAGGTCGTCCTAAGGCGAACTCGCGAAAGCTATGAATACAAAACAAATCCCGTGGAACTTATGACGTAACTCTATGAAACTGTCATCAGTTCATATATTAGAGATGAAATGTCCTGAGATCGAAGCTTGCATTTAATGTGTTACGTGACATGTCGTGATACGTGACAAGAGTGTATTTCGGGTAGATAACACACATATATATATATATTTTAAGGGGACGTAACGGCAAGGAGAAGGGAACTTAATATAGGTAGGTCATTAGAACGGATGAGAAGCGGTTTATAAGTAGGTTATACAATGCAACTGTGGATGGTGAAATCGGATTGCGTAGGCCGTATCGTCATATCTGGACCAAATGCAGGAGGTACTACAGAACAAGAAAAAGACTTTTGACTTGTCCCTATTTATGGAAAATGTCGTGAAAGTGGATGTAGCGAGAGAGGTACGTCAGGACCGTAGCAAGTGAAGAGCCGTGGTCTCTGTCTACCCCTTAGGGCAAAATGCGAGATAATATAAATAAATAAATATATTTTTAAAGAGACTTCTTGAATTCGAGGTTTTGTAGAAATCTAGATGCTGAAATTATTTCGTCACACTGCCTCCAATACAATGCATGCATTTTAGGCAGCATAGTAAGAACCGGACGATTGATTCTATATATCCATTAATTAATTTAAACCTTTCTTTATTGGTTCAAGATACAGTAATTTAAATGTATTCTCATTATCGACAACCCCACAAAGAGGACGGTTCTGTATCTTACAATATTAAAAAAATATGTAAAGCATAGTAGAGGTGACCATTCACGGATAAAATGGTGTGCCCTGTGCGTCATTTTATCAGTGAATCAAAAACAACAAAAACTTACAAAGTGAAAAGGTCTGTTGGAGGCTTACCTGCAAAAAACAAAACATATTAGTCATATAACAATATTTAAAAACATTTTAATATATTTCATATGTATGGTCATGAGGGGGCCGATGGCTGGCCATGCGTCATACTCGTGAATGGGTGCTAATTGTGGTGACTGGTCGGACTTTAATTCCTGTATGCGGTGATGTTAGTTATTTCGACTATGTATTTGCGTGTTGTTCCCACGAGAATGTACGTAAGTACGTGCTCCTATTACACCATGCCTCCTTTATTTTATTGTTACTAATTACTTAAGATGTCATGTGAAACGTTGTGTAAAACGAAAACTTGGCGATTAAAAAGAGTGGCGGAGAGTTTATTGCCAGTTCTTCTCTTCCGTTCTACGCCCTTTTTTGAGATTTGATACGTAAAATTAGAAGCATACATTTCGAATAATGACTCCACCACTAAACTGTATTGTTAAAACTACTTGAAGACGGTACTAATAAATTATATTTGTTATTATTAATAAATAATAGTAAATTTACATTCTTTTCGCATATATGTTACGCTAAAAATATTATTCTTGTAATATTATAAATATAAAAGTTAATATTTCTTGCCCTACCACTTACAAGATATCGCACATAGCACAGAACCCATATCTTTGCGAGAGCGTAATTAAATTTCTTCAATTGCTATACGAATATAAACTCTACATAAACGTAAATAGAGGCTAAACTATTTATTCATACTATTCAAGTTGTGATAGGGCAAAGTTGCTCGCGTTCCGTTTTACATCCAACTTAACTACTTAATAAGAGAAACTTAATATGTAACTTAAATGGTAACATTGATTGCGTTTTGTTGTTTTAATTTAACTTTTTAACAATTTAACGGGTCGTACCTTTTAATATTTCATCTGATATAGTAAATTTTATTTATTTTAAACTGCAATCTTATTGCACTATATCTAGTTCATTATATTTGAGCTAAGATTCAGAGTCGAGACATAGCGCGAAGTATGACTGCCGTTTGTCAAAAACATTGTCACTAAAGTCGAGACTCGAGAGCATAGTAGACTTTGAGGTATCCGGGGCAGACTACACCGTGCAGGGCCTGGATTCATACAGATTTTTATTTTTATCTTTAACAAAAATATTTAAGAGAAGTAGGGAAGGGGATGACGGGTCTGGGCGTTACTGCATACGATTTTTTGCATTTTCTGAGAAGATTTACTATGGTAATATATATATTTTTTTTTACCATAGGAAAGTAGAGATTTCAACGAACTGAAAGCACACCAACTTTTTGAAAAAAGCTGAAATTTTGACGTCAGAATTTTCGATTGAAAATTAGGGTGTTTCGATATTAATTCAAAATAAGGTGAACAAATAAATATTTTAAATTAAATAAATTACAGTGTATTTGGGACATAGAAAGGTAAGTTTTCACCGAATTTCGTTAAAAAAAAAATATTTTTGTTAAAGATAAAAATAAAAAACCAAAAACTTGTTTTTTTTTAATTTTTCACGTAAATTTTGAGGTTATGTGAAAAATATGTGAATACAAAAGTTTTAGATCTTTTTATTACCTACAACTTTGCAATTTAACTTTCTTCGATAGGACTTTTAGTTTTGCCGGAAATCGAGATAAACCGTTTTTTACCCTTAAAACTCCCCCCCCTACTCCTTCCCGACCTCAGATCGCCCGTAATTTATTTTTCCTTTAATTTTTATAATATTCTCCTCCTTTTCCAATAGGTTTCATCCTACTATTATTTTTTTAGGTTTCAAAAATTATCGGCACTGGTCTATCATACCTTTTTAAACTATTCAAACGATGCTTTATCTTTTTAAGTTTCTTGGTTTTCCAAGGCGTAGTGGATTTTAACCCTGAGGTCGGCCGTTTGTATCACGTCTGTGCACCAATGGAGAATTAAGTGCGCATTAATTAATGCTCATATAACATAAACATCGTGAGGAAACCGGCATGACTTAGATCCAATAATCAACGGCTTGTGTGAGGCTAAGATGACTATCACTTCTGAGACCCAGTGCTAAAAGGTTTTCGAGCCACTAGTTATTGTGTGGCTACCAAATGCGCATGCCAAAAAAGAATCGAAGCTCCGATGTAATTTCGTAACCAGCTGGCCACGAAAATGGTTGAGCTCGTATATACTCTCTCCGAGTTACCGGCCCACTTAAATCGTAGCTGTCAAAAATCGCTGACTCATTCCGAATCGGCCCGCGGTCCGTACGCAACGTAATTACGGAAATTCATCAGTTAATCGCTTTTGTGCCGATCGTACATTTTGTAACTGACGGGTTAATTATCTCCTGATGACTGTTACACTATCTACTTGTTACATTGCGGTCAGCATAATATCGAGTATGAGAAAATCGCTGTAGAAGCTCTTTTTAATTTATCCACTAGGTCACCTTTAACACAAAGCCGTTTTATTTATATTATACAACAGGGGGCCAACGGACAGGAGGCTTAGCTGATGTAAGGTGATACCGCTGCCCATGGACACATTGCCAAAAGGCTGGAAAGTGCGTTGTCGTTTCAAGGTGGAACACTAGAGGCACAGTAAAGACATATTTCTTAAGGAAACTAGTATATCTAATATCTGTTAGAGACAAATGCTGATCACTTAATGATTATAAGAAAATGGTATGTTATCTAAGCCAAGCCCCATAGGAAGTTAGTTGTATATTCATTGAGTGTATGTATATACACATCGTCAAATTTAAATAAATATAATACTATTTTGTCGATTTCTTTTAATTGTCCTCTCATCAAATGTTATTAAGGCATTTTCTTTAGCTAACTCCCATGCCGTATAACAATTTTATTTTATAATTTTGTAAGTAATGTATTTTCATATAAAACTACGTAAAAACATATCGTTTAATTGCATTCAAGTAAGTAGAATATCAGTGCACACAAGTGAAAAGATATGACGCTGAGTATTAACGATTTCATTTGATTTTCATATCGCAAATATCGCATGAATAAATTACAATTATATTATGAACTATAACATCCAATGTCATGCTGTTTATACAATGTTTAGTTTATTTCCATTTAGTGATAACGAATAAGTAGTTTTAGTTTAGTTTCGTTCTACAATATAAATCCATTTCCTCCTATTCTCTAATTATTATGACGTACATTTTTTTTATCAAATGATATTTTTATTAACTTGTTTATCTTATTTGTATTGTGTAAAATATATATTAATTTAAGTTATCAAAGAAGTCAATTGGGCGATAAGGTTTTGAACATAATACTCTGTTAAAACTACGTGAAGCGTTTTCGATAGATACCTGATAATTTTAATATATGTCGCAAATTCGAAACGATAAATATATACCAGATAGTTATCACTATCGTGGTTCGATATTTGGAGTTTATTTTAAAATAAGTCAGTGCGCACGTCCGGCACTAACAAATTGACTTTGACAATTTACAACCTGTAACCTGTCTATGATATTGCGTGGTGTTGCCCATCTAATATAACAAATGAAATCGTATTCTCTTATTACATTATCTCTGACTCATTTAATTATTTGTAACAAACTTTGTAATTATTATTTACTTTTACAATATTACAATTTACAATGAACAATTTATCTAGAAACTAGTTAATTCAATATATAACATAAGACAATGAAAAGTCATTTACTAAACTATTTGATATTTAAACATAAGACAAATATGATAAAATGTATTTCCCGTTGCTTAACTAAGATTGTCCAATTAATATTCGTCACACTGTCAAGTTAAAATTCTGAAAAATCTTCCATTACCATTAATAGCGGGAAAGAAACACAATATCCGCACCGGGCGAATTATACCCGGGTATTATAAACCGTCGAGTTTTTTCATCCGGATTTCGAGCTTGTCTGTTTGTTCAGCTGTTACTTAGACCTTCCATCTGGGCCGGTGTCGAGTTATTCCGAAATATTTACCTTTATTCAAGACTTTTCACTTAAATATCTTAATTAACTAGAGTCAACTTTTCGTCGGGTTTATAATGTTCAAATAGAGTTGGATATTATAATTGAGTAATTAATTAATAAGACGTTTTATAAGTTGTAATACATATAAAAAAATTCTTCAACATACATTAATATAGAAGATTTAAAACGGAAAGTTTGACAGAAAAGAAATAAATTATTACAAAAACTTGGTGATGAAATATATACTGTCTTCATCTAACGATCTTTGAAAAGTTGCAAATGCAGGGCTATAATTAATTTTTAAACTTATAAGAAACAATTTTAGACTCTTCGATATAAAAATCAATAACTAATCAAGAATTTATATTTAACTTTACCTTTATTAATTAATTTTACTACCATTTTAAAGTAAATACTAAATTATAGAGCAGAATAAACTAGAAAATTCTCGTTTTATATTGGATTCCACACTTTAATATAATAAAATTTCGAAAGCGGCCAACATCAAAGATTCAGGAATGTTCAACTGAGTGCACTAGAGACATACAAGTGGCTCTTACCTATACAAGCACCGATTGCGCTTTGAAAAAAAAAATATTTTATAGAAAAAAATAAATGATTTTCATAATCAAAATAAAGATTCCCAGACGTACAAATCAATTGTTTTAACTACATAGTTATAATAATAATACATTTTTAGTAATATCAGCTAAATCTAACATCATCTGCTAGCACTGTTATTGAATCTATCTCTAATTAAAATTAAAATTTATACATAAATCCATTAAACACGCTTGAAAATAGATTATTTAGGTAAGTATCAATAATATGGCCCATTAAGACTATAAGTTACATGTGTAGGTATTCTTGCCACCCCCAGACCATAGAATAATATCTCCATCCGACAATTTGTTAATGCTCGAATAATTAAATTGAAATTTAAATTATGACTATGACGATTCGAATACCGAAAGTTATCATCTTGCTATGTGTCTACAAAATAATAGAATAGATCAAAGCTTTTAAGCTCATCACGTGGTGCCTAAATTATATTTGATCCCTACATATGACTCGTTCGACAAACATTAGCCAAATAACGAAATTCAACTTGTCGTGTCATTTACCACAGCGCCCTTAATTACTTCTCTAACGTATGCATTTAATGCATTTCGCTGTTAGCCAGCTCGAGTTTCGCTAAGGAATGCATGTTACGACTGCCAGCTTCCTTTGTGGATAAAACTTACTATGTAACTATCTGCCATACTGAAAGCTCTAGTATACCAATTGCTGTTTTGAGTTACTCCGTCGACTATACGTATATGGAGCCTCGATAGAAACAAAGACAGGACAGGAAGGCATTTTAGTGAGAAGCAATATTCCACATGGTTTTCAACATTTCTTTCGATTAGTAGGAGAGTTTATACATCATTTTCGTCTCGGCGGGAAAAAGTTTGTTTCTTAAGCTAAGCTCATTAAACATAAGCTTACACATTTTTAATTATATTATAATTATTTTACACGATAGATGAAGAAGAAGAAAAAGATGTTATTTTAGTTTTAGTTAGTATTTCTACTGTTACATGTAGTTTTTTTTTTATTTTGTCTAATAACTTATGTATGTATATTTATATGTATGTTTAAATAAATAAATAAAAAATGATTTCATTTATAAATGCTATTTAGGTAAGATAGATGCTAAAATCTATATACTAAATATCCACAATATATCGGATTCCTAATGATTCGAAAACATACTTTACAATTATATTTTTCTAAGATATTCCCCATATGTTCGAAAACATTTTAATACCATTACGAAATAATAATTTAATGGTCCCGCATAAATCAACACCGGAAGTAATTATCTGTACGCATGTCTGTAACTAAATAACGCGTAGACAAACACGACTGCTATTTCCGACATATGTACCTATCGCACAGGCGTTAATGGTTAACACAGGTAATGCGAAGGAAATTACAGAATTGAATAAAAAAATATTTAATGAGCGCAAACTGTCATTTGTGTTTAACATGACGCAAAAGGCACTCGTGTTGCCTGAAAAAGGCGCTTATTAGCAATGAGTACGCATTACGTTATTATTAATGATTTATATTCTTTTATAGTTATTTTTGTGTGTTTTGAAATAAATAATAGATGTTATATGAAAACAGTGTTGGTCTAGTGGCTTCAGCATCCGACTCTCATCCCTGATGTCGTAGGTTCGATCCCCGGCTGTGCACAAATGGACTTTCTTTCTATGTGCGCATTTAACATTCGCTCGAACGGTGAAGGAAAATATCGTGTGGAAACCAACGTGTCTTACCCAAAGAGTCGACGGCGTGTGACAAGCACAGGAGGCTGATCACCTACTGGCCTATTAGATAAAATACAATGATCATGAAACAGATTCAGAAATCTGAGGCCTAGACCTAAAGAGGTTGTAGTGCCACTACGGATAACGTCAAATGCAGCAGTGAATAGCATTACTGGCTTTCACCCTTAGCATGATCTACATATGTATATACTTACAAAAAATTTGTAACATAACGATATTTTTTGTATTGAAAACTCGCGCAGCGCTCGTGGGCGTACTTGGAAATAAACGAAACAAATATGAAAAATAATTCGTAATATATACAAAGTATATGGACAATACGACGTATATTTAAAGAAACTGTTGAAAAATTCGTACTAGGCCAGTAGATCGACGACGAAGCTTTAAGCTTCAAAATATAAACAATCAAAGTTTTACTAACTCCCGACTTTCAGGTAGTAATAAATTTTTATTTCGCCTAAACAACAATTTTCCTAAGAATCCACTTATAAAAAAATTTGCATAAGCGACAACAAAGTCGAGTACCTACCGAAAAAATATCCAAAAGAAATCGAATTAAAACAAACTTTTCTCCGTTTAACGAGTGTTTAAGATCATAAGACGGGAAGTTGGGAGCTTCATACCATCAAAAACAATTTAACCAGTACGAAGTACCAAAGTTTCTTTAATAAAATCACATTATATGGGTGCTAACATACTGAATGACTCATATTTCACTACAACTGTCTTTCGTTGACGGTGAACAATTATCACTTTTTTAAACAAGCCAACATCACAACCAGTAACAGCAATCTCAAAAACTTTACAAAACCTTTAACCTTAAAGAATAGAGCGTACTAATTCATAAAAGGCCGGTAACGCAATCGCGAGCATCTGGCATTGAGAGTGTCCGTGGGCAGTATCACTTCACACCATGTGAGCCTTCAGCCCGTTTGAGCCTGCCCTACAAAATGATTTTAACAATTGGCACCACTCTAGAGTCTAAGGCATCGTTTTGAAAGCGGAGGGTCGAGTTAGTTTTAAAAGGGGGTCACACAGACTGTTGAAAAATAATAAGTACAAACTACATGTACTTAGGTACAAAAGATTCGTTTATTAATAAAGGAATGAATAATGATAGTGTAGTGTTATAAAAGTAAATTAAAATCTTACAGTGACGGGGTCCTAAGACTGTTTTACTTAACTTTTTGGCTTTTTCGTGGGTCGCGACATAAAATGGTTGAGAAACGATACTCAATTAATATAGATTAATTATAGATTAAACCCAAAACTATTCTTAACCCTTAACGAATCTTATTTCTATTTGAACCTATAATTAACATTAACCCTAATCCTAACTCTGTACAGATTTGCCACCCGCACAGTGAAGATTATTAGTTTTGCTACTCTCCGTAATCACTGAAAAGCCGATACCACCGGATAGGGATCCCGAAACTTTCTGAAACACCAGAGCGACCATACGCTAAATGTTAATTTTATCAACTTTATTTATTATCAACATATAATTTGAATATTATATTACAAAACGTGGGCTTAAGATGATTTATTTATTTATTTATTCACACTTCGTTACATTTTTAACATAAAATAAAACAAATTACATAAAGATTATAAGATGATGTGTGTTCATAAGGTCATAAGATGATGATCCTATAACATAAAAAAACATCGTAACCATGGTAAAAACGGCAAACGGTACCTACTCAATAATTATTTACACTAATATTATGAAGAGGAAAGATTTGATTATTTGGATCTAATAGGCTCAGGACTGATTTGAAATTTGAATTAATTACGATAGTGAACACTGTACATATGAAAAATACCAATAAAATGTCCCATGTCGCGAACGCTGCGGAAACTATTGACAATAGAGCAAAGTGATGTATTACAGTATTATACAAGACATACATATAAGAAAATCTTTAGGCTACGAATTAATGCGGGTGGGACCACAGAGCACAGCTAGGTAATATAATAATTCAAGTTCGATATTAAAAAGACTAGTCGTAATTGGTACGCATCGTAGATTTGTTTATAAACGGTAAAATGTTTTCTATAAGTTCTATATCAAATTTTATATTTAATTAATTTAAAAAAATATATGTATCGTATAAAATGTACATGAAACTGATAAAAAAAACGTGTACTTTTTGTTTGCTTATCTTTCCACCTGGTTAACAAAATATCATTATCCTTATTTATTTAGCAGATAATATGTTCTGTAGCATAATTATAAACTTATTACAGAATTATTTCAGATCCATGACTGAAGATTAAAAAACATTGTAGATTATGAATAACGCCTATTAATAAATAACACAATTTATTGCCACGAAGTATACACGCAATGTATCAAGTAATCAATTAATTATTACTCTACTGAGCCTATTTCGGAACACGAAAGTAATATCCGCTAATTATCTGTATCGATTGATAACGTTCGTAGTATGAGGTATGCGAACACTTGCTTGGCTGGTCAATACAATCGCGGAACTGTGTCTGGGATTGTACTTGATTTTAATTTTAAATAAAAATATATATTATATATAATTAGTTATACTATTTATTGTTTTTAATATGCAAACGGGCAGGAGGTTCACCTGAAGTGATACCGCCGCCCATAGACACTCCCATTGACAGACGGCTCGCAAGTGCGATGCCGGCCTTAAGAATTTGACCGCTCTTTTCTTTTCCCTAAGTGGAATTGGTTTAGAAAAACTTCATTGGGTAGATGGTTCGCGGTGCACGGCAAAAACTGCCTTAAAAAAACGCTCAGTTGTGGAACGACCAACGTCAAGGTGGTACGGGATTATATCGTAGTAATAAAAATATTGTGGTAACACTGCATATTTATTAGGGTAATTTTATTTTAAGTATATGGTAACGCTATTGTGTGACCAAGATTAAGTGAATTAAAAGAAATTTCGAAACAACCGTTTCAGTTTCCTGCTGAATTATCTGTACATGTTAATTTCAAAATGGTTAAGTCCTGACCTCCAAAATCTTAATAGCATATAACAGCAGAAGTTCATCACCAACTAGTTACATTACAATCAAAATATGACTGTCCCTAGCAAAACAGACGCAGAAGTGCATCAGTCCCATGCCCCATTGCGAGGTACGGGACATCAATTATCCATTTACACTGGGTGAATGAGACAATAGATCATAGTGCTGACATAAGCTCAGTTTGAAGTTGAAACGGATCGATGTTGCAATTTCCTGCATCTCCCCGCGCCACGCGTCGATTTCGGGAAATGATTGATATGATGCTTTTTATTTGTTTCTCATCATGCTATGATCTTCAGGGATTTTAAAGTATCATTTAGAAATAACAGATGATATATGTGCAAAATTTCTTAGAAACAATAGCCGCTTCTTAGATACATTACTATACTTACGTACTACGCTTTCCTGTTAAAGAAACGAAGCGCGCGCAAGTTAAGTGAAGTAAAAAAATCATGATAGTATTTTTAATCTGCTTATAGAAGTCGCAATGGTATAGTGATAATGTTAAAAATGTAGCAAATGTTCCTCACATCAACACTAACTATGCAATAAACTCAGTTTTGTATCGGGCAGCCCGGACATACAGCGACCAATATTTAAGCCTTGACTTGTTTAAGCTATCGCGGAATATGGTTGAAAGTAGTATTAAGAATACCTATAGCGCAAAATAACCTACATCATGAGCATACCCCGCATACGGTGTGTATGTGGGGTATGCTCACTTTTACACCATCACATAACACAATCAAATTAGGTACCACTTAGTTAATTAAATATGCTAAATACGGCGAAACGGTTTGCCTTAGCTCACTTAGAACAGGCTACATAGCCATGTGAATGCTGAGGCAATCAACACAACAGAAATAAGAGGCCTAAAGAGAACTAAACCTTTTGAGTTAATAAACCTAGTGTAGTGAATATAAGTGCAAGTGCGGTATCTCGGACACACGAACAAAGTGTCAAAACATTATAGAACACTAAGACTGTTAATGAACATTACCTTAGTTTAAGCTATTCACAGTCATAATTATTGTATAGGCTAGATTGTAATTTATGTAAAGTCGCACTCTTCTTTGTGAACTTTATTGCAGGAAAAAAATATACTAAGTGTACCTGGCTAATACTTTCGGTTTGTATATCCGAGAGTTTAAGTAATCGCCGCGCTTGAAAACTATAAAAAAAACCTAAGTGATAGATTGTACACAGCCTTTATTTTTTTATAACAATAGACTAAAATTTCGTCTGAAGTAGTACTGTTACTGTGGAAATTCTAAGCGATAATTATAAAACAGCGGCCATTATCAAGGCATTCGTTCATGGAGAGTTAATTATTTCTCGAAACATTCTTTTGTTATTTTTTGCTCAATAATTTACCTTTTACATTGTTGTTCATAATTTTAAAAAATTCTTTGTTTCTTTTGCCCTTTTTACGATAATTGTTAATTAGATAATCTTAATGGAATCGTTTATATATTTGGACGTTTTAATTAAAATACTAATAAGTATTATAATTCATTGTACATGTTATATTATGTATACAACAATGTATACGCGTCTTTTCCTATCTTCCTTAAAAAATCTCTACTGTACAACTTTCGTGGTAAGTGAAATAACTGAAATTATCTTTAATTATGTGTCCTTTTTTCATTATACATATGTTGTATATTATGATTTGTTTTGTCCATTCTTTATGTCTGAGTAAGTAAGTCTTATGTCCGCTTCTTGCGCTCATCTTATTTAATTTAGGTCGCCTGGAACAGATCGCTATTCTCTCTTTTTATTTAATTATTTTAATTCTACTGTATGTCGCTGATTAGAAGCGATTTAAATTAGCCAGATAATTGTCACTATCGTCATCCGACCTTTGAATTTTAATTTAAAAAACCAAGTCACTACGCACGCACGTCCAGCCCAGGCGCCGATCAGAGAGCAACTGAACTTAATCGATCCAACGCACTACTGACAAATTGTCAATTTACAACCTGTACGATATCTATGATATTGCGTTTTATGACCATTCTAATAAAACAAATGACATCGTGTTCTCTTATTACATTATCTAAAATAAATATACAGTGTTTTAGTGAAAATATTATGATTAAAATAATTGCCTATGTATATATGAATCTTCCGTAATTCCTACCCTCATATTGGCTAAGAACAACCTCGTATAAGAATGACAACTAACTGAAATGGACTTCGCAGTGTAACGTGTACGTGTTAACAGCAACCATCGATCAATTAGTAAGAAATTAATGACTTGCATTGTCATAAACAACAGTTACGAAGTTACGACCGTTAATTTGTAGGTTGACCGATAGTTGTCAACTAACAGTTACTACACTGATCCTACTTATTATAGCAATTATTAAAAAGGTACACAATCAGATTTTTTAGCCTTCATCATGTAATAATTGTTAACAAAAAAGCCGGTGCCTTTTGAAGGAGACATTTCGTCATACATTTAGAGAAGGATTCTCCAAGGTTCCCCTCTATTTCTTTGGAATAAGGGTGGGATATATCCTTTTAAGCAAAAATAGATTATTTGTTTTATTATGTTTATTGTTATTCGTGAACACACATTAAAAATATATACACAGGCGAGTTTCGAAGCTTTAACGTCGGTTAATAACCTAAGCTTAAAAGATGATATCATCCAGTTTCACCATTTCCGTTGATGTATCTCGCAAGCCTGAAAAGCTAAAAACACACACATGTGTTTGTGCCATATCTCACTCAATATACCAACTACTAAGATTAATAAAAGACACTGAATCTACGGCCTTTAGTCAACATTTCACACATATTCAAAATCTATTTGCAATGATTGTTTATATATTTCTCCTATTAATTATTAATTAATTAATATTCTGTTCTACTCAAAAAATAAAGGAAAGAATGTTTCATGTTTATATTACAGTAAGTAAGTAAGTATGACTTGAAATTGAAGTCCAATTTATGAAGGTAAGAAAGCTCAAAAGCTTAACCAAATGAGGCGTATAATGTATGCAAATATTATCTCATCTAGCTAGAATCTTATGAAACTTCACCACAAGTTCATCTCGAGTTAAAACTGCAGCTCATCGCGGGACCTAATCACGCTTGACCGACTCTAGAAAAGTTGAAAAATGCAAAAAACGATAAAAAGCTCCCGCCTTTGACGCCTTGGTTTTTTTTTAAATGACGCGATACGATATCGTGTATTACTGGTACTGATGTTTCGAAAATTAAAGAATGTTAATTTCTGATATGAAGAGTATAGGCCCCAAACAATATCACTATATAACTATCGGCATCATTTGTAAGAATTAAATATAAAAATCACAAAATGGACGTCACTCGATAAAGAATTGTTTTGTCTTGAAGAAAAATATTCATCATTTAATAAAAGTTTTGTAGAATTTATTTTCTTTAGTAATAAAAAATGTCATTACTCATATTATATAAAATAGTAACAATACAAGTTTTATTCAATGACATGTACTTATATAATGTTAGTTTATATTTTATTACTACGTTACACTACATTTTCGTCACGTTGTAAACGATACTGCAACACGCCACCACTTCAAAAAACAGTTAACATTCCAGGTATTTTGGAGACAGACTTTGGAGCCATTAAGAGAAGAACTTACTACTGCTAAAAGCGGAAAAAAGCCTAGCAAGCCTTTGATGTTGTAGGTCCTGAAGTTTGCAGTAACTCCCTTAAAAATATATATTTTGTTTACGAAGCGTATAAGCAAGATTATCCCACTAAAATAATTTACTAATTTTAGACCGCTACGGATACAGTCGTGTCGTATGATTTAAATGCTTACGGGTCGGAGTGATTTTGCACTTAATTAGTTTTTGCATCCGTTCATCTTCTAGGGGCGATATTTTTAAAAATCTTGAAGCAACATTTCAATCGATTGGCTTTTAAATTTGAATAAATATAATGTGAATAACTTATAATAACTTATGACACTGAAAAAGTAACAGTTTCTGCCAATAATAATATCTACGTCAATGAAATAATATTTTGGAGTATAATTAAAGCGTAACAATATTTCTTTTGTCAAGTATATTATCAACCTTTATTCTGTGCTTTATCAATGGGACTGTTCTTCAAATAAACCTAAGTCCGTTATAGACTAATACTTTATATTAAGTCACAGAGCACTGTTAGCCTAGTGGCTCAGTAATCAGTGTGCGACATATTTCAGAGGGCGTAGGTTCGATCCCCTGGCGATGATCTTTCTATGTTCTAAAGGAAAACGTGAGGAAAGTGGCATGCCTCAAACAAAATAATCAGCTACTTGTCTATAAAATAAAAATTGAAGCGCTATAGCGTCTTTGGATTTTTTCTCTCTTTTAGGTCACAGTAGCGGAATATATTTCAAAAATTTGATACCTTAATTATATCATAGAAATCAGAATATTTAAAATCGACAGAACAACAAGAAAAATTAAGTATATAAAATTAGTAGGTACATATTTTTATTAAGGCTGCACCTACTTAATAAAACTATATTACGAAACTTAATTACGTTAATAAACTCATCTTAACGACGCCTCATTATGAAAACTGTTCTTAACCCACGTCTTCACTTAGTTTCAAAGTTTTATACGATATCTTAAATTCAAAGATTTTAATCAATTCCTATTTTAAACCTGAAGAGAATCTCAAAGGAGATTTCGTTGAAATACTATTGTGAGATTATTAAGAGATTTTGTTGCTTAAAAATAGACATTACATTTATGTCATAAGAATTACCCAATTCAGATGTAAAATTTTAGCAAAGACTATATGAAAAGGCTACCTATTCTTAATACGTACGTATCAAAAGAATATTCGTCTATACAGCTGAATAGGCTACCATATCGTTTTACCTAACTCTTCCTAGGAACCCTTAAAAGGAGCATTATATCATTACTATATAGGCCTAAACCTTCACCCCATATCCCTCACGTTATCTTTGATCTTTTAAGAGCCATCTTAAATTCGATATCTAACAAGCAAACCATTTTCAACTCTACCTTAACAGATCAAAGTTCAATATCAATTGCAGTTATTTCTAATCCAGTCTCTTGTTGAATATCGGATGATATAATCGTTTCTAAAATCGATATTTTACCGAAAGTAAATCGTTTTATCGAGTCACGTTTGGAAAACTTTGACGATTCGATTTCGGATAATCGTATCGGTGTCAGCGATTATACAGGACCCTCTAATTAGATTGAGGACAAAACGAGCAGGAAGTGGAAAAGTGTTAAGTTGACATTGACAAAGAAAAGGAAATTGGCTTTAATTCTAGTGGTCCTATAAAGAAAAAGGAAATTGGCTTTTATTATAGATAGCTAGATATAAATACACATTTAACACCCAAGACCTATGCACACCACAAAAAGAACAACACACAGATGTTTGTCTCTGCCGGGGGGGGAACCCGGTCTTATCTCACTAGACCAATGAGCCGTTTTGCTTTTACCTTTCACGTATGGTAATACAGATATGCCGATGCCCTAATCTATGTTCTAAAGCTTGAATGAAGAATGAAGATGAGCAGGGTATGTAGCAAGACTGTCAGACAAGCGACGGATCATAAGGGCGACCCGGTGAGGAGGCCCTATTCGGTAACGATACAGAGGAAGACCGCTCACGAGATGGGCCGATGACATAATCAAAACGGCTGGCACGGGCTGGATGCAACTTGCCCATGACAGAGATAACTGGAGATCCTTGGAAGGCGCCTGCGGAGGTGTTCTTGCAAACTAATTAGAAAATAGATATTAATTAGTACAAAATTAGTAAAAAATCTTTAAAAAGTACTTTGATTGTGCAAGAAATAAAATGCTTTTTATTTTATTATATTAAGTCGGATATAATAAAGATTTCGTTTATTTTGTAAACTACATCAGGAAGTTCGGATTTTTAAAAAAAGCGTTGGAAAGTCCGTTTAAGACTTAAGAAAGATAAGCTGTACTAATTAACAAGGACAGAACTGCGAAATAGATAGCGAGGATGGAAAATATTATATCTATTTTGGAAATTGTTTACCTACCTGGTAAATCCTAACTATCCCAATCAAATACGACAAAACGAAAAATTAATGAAGCAAAACTTCAATTGTTTTCGCTGTATTATTTTGTAATGAAATTTTATAAAAATAAAGAAAACAAATTTAAAGAACAAGAAAATTACATTACAAATCCCTTGGACAAAGCTGTCGTGGCGCCAATCTAGCCGTTACGGATAAATACAAGAGTCGTACACAATTCGTACTTCAAAGAAAATTAAACAACCCTTTGATGTCTATATTTCTTCGGCCACTGTAATTAATGTAATTATTTTAGCGAAATGTCGCTAGTAATAGAACTGACAAACAATGGTCTGACAATTTTGTATTTTGTCGATAATAATTCTATATTTGAGTAAAAACTGTTTTTAGAGTTTTAATAAATTATTAAATCTTTAACATAAATAAATCTAAATTTAAAAATTTCTAAACGTTGCATTGTGAGAGGGTGTTTGTAGGGAGCCAAACGTGAGGGTATTTGTCACTATTGTGTCAATAGCTTTTGCGAATTCAGCGCAATTCAACAAATTTGATTTATACACGTAGCGTGAGCTGCAGGCTTAAGATAACAGAAACATACAATGTATATATCCAACACGATATAACATATTGAAGCATTGGATATAAAAAAGTATTTTTAATCAGTTAAAATATTTTAGTAAATAATTCAGAATTAATTATATTAATGATTTTACCAATCCGGTGCGAAGCCTGAGAATCTATAAGTCTCATGGTAGAAAGAAATACCCATCAGGACCAGTTCTATGATCGGACCATGACATATCGCGACGCTCAATTTTTCAAAGATTGTAATTATTTTCTCATATTTCAATTCCCAAACCTGCGTTCGTTAAACCCGCGCGCCTATTATTTTCTGTTCTATATGAGACCCCAATGACAAAGGTTTTTAGGTCGACAAAGATTGAAATGTGCACAACAATATGTTGACTTTTCAGACTATCATTATGTTTTGAGGCCTACGAGCTATCATTATGAAAATGCTAATCCATAATGTTACACATATTGAGACAATACTCGTGCATGCGAAACCCATTTCACGTATTTTAGAACTTTCAATAATTAACATAAAAAATATTTAACGGAATTTTAAGTTTATGAAACTGTCGCAAACTTTATGTATCGTACTTTACATATGTCCTGAAGCGAATATTTTTTTTATAGTGCAGGGGGCAAACGCGCATGAGGCTATTCTAATGTTAAGTGATACCGCTGCCCATAATCAATGCCAGAGGGCTGATGAGTGCGATGCCGGCAAGTTGTACACTCGTTTCTTAAAGTACCCTCGAGGTCGAATTGATTGGGAAATACTTCAGTAGGCGGACGTCGATATGTCTGTACATATAGAAATAAAGCAATATGCATGTGAATTCTTTCAAGAAACATATAGATAGTAGTGATTCATAAAATGACGGAAATATAAAAAAAAATATTCACAAAGAGAATTGGACAAAATCCATAATTCAATCAACACTCTTAATTGACTATGATGTATCACTTCCTCAGGCGAATTCAATGCCAATATTAAATTCGTTCAAGAATTTCCCATTCATAATTATTGACTAATGAATCAACTGTTTATTCTAAGTTTTTCTTTTAATATCCCAGGTGGAAATGCATTTGCCCATCACCTGCTCCCGAAAGTTGCAGGGCTATGTGGGACTCGAACCACACCAGAATCTCTGCTATTCAGAGACCGGAACCAGCTCGAGTACCTAGTTCCTACAAAGCCGCGTTACAGAGGCTCCGGGGTCGTTCTCGCCCACCGGGACATTTATTCTCACCCTACAATTAATGAACTTGTAATACACACATTTCTTATATTCACCTATGTCGGATGCAATCTACACTATTTTATTATTAAAATGAGTATGTAATATAATCTTTTTAGTAACGCATTTAAATAATTAATTTATTTATTTACACTTCGTTGCATACAGATATTATATAATACAATTAACACGGACGGCCACTGGCGACCTTGACGCGTTAGAGCGATCTCTTCCAGGAAACCACTGAGAGAAATAAATATAAATTAGATAAGGTAAGCAAGAAGTGCAAAAATACAAGTGTTCAGGACAATATTTAAAAAAGAAAAGTGCACATGTATCACGATAATTTTAGATCAGTTTCACATCAGTTTAAGTACGAAAGTTAGGGATACGATGTGGACAGATAATGTTTGTACAGTAAAGATTTAAAGGAAGCTACGTTTGGCTTGCCTCGGATAAATTCCTGAATGTTAGCGCGCTGCAACTTTAGAAGCTTCAATCGCTCTTCAGTGGTCTTTTTTAGGACTGAGCACTAACGCTGCAACTTGCAATAACTCGATACCCACAGCCATCCCGATTCCATAAACGTTTTTATACCGCGTGTTCCACCATAGGTTGCATATTAATGCTACAACGGATATATATTGAGATAACATCGAACTTGCATACAAAAACTGCATGTTGTCCCTATTGAAGGTTACAGATTAAGGGAGCTGCTTCATGTGATAACAAGTAACGTTGTAAAAAGTTTTATTAAATAAATACCTATAAAATGTAAGTGTATTGCGAGCAATCCGGAGCACCTGTGCACTGCCGTCGTGTTGGCATTACCCGACGTTGTTTCAGTGGGTATTGCCCACGACTATCTCTGAGTACCAACAAAGCCTGCTATATTTACAGTGCATATGCAAAGGCACTTCCACCTCGAACAAAATGGCTAACGATGACTACATGTGCTTACCCTTCAACACCAATAGTAAAATCTGAGAAACTTACCTGAAAACAAATAAATTAATATTAATCACAATTCTACTATTATTTGTCGAAATTTCACCCAATTAATGGTAATTACGTATCATTATTGGGTGAAATTTAGTGAAAAAGATACAAAACGGAATTCTTAGTCGGTTTGGCCATGTCGAACGGATGAATGACAAGCGGTTAACAAGTAGGATATACAAGGCACCGTGGATGGTGACAACTTCACGTTGGGTAGGCCTTGGCGTACATACCTGGACTAAATCCAGAAGGTACTAGAGAAAAGACAAATTCAAAGTACCCATAACCGACGAGCATGCATGGTGAATGTAATGAAAGTGAATGAGGCAAGAGAGGTATGACAGGACCATAACAGACTGGAGATCCGTGATCTCTACCTTCGGGAAAAAGGCGAGATGATATAAACAAATAGATATTTAATGGTAACGTCTAAACATAAATTATAGAACTTGATCGTGCATTTTAATAGATTCTATGTCCAAATAGTTGTAATAAAACCTAAAATCGACTACACATGCTTTGTATTTTTCTTTACATATTGTTAATAATAATTTGAAGAGTATTTTATTAAGAATATACATTATAATAATGACAATAATAATATTACTAGTCCACCTTAAATTGTTTTTATTTTGCTGTTATTAATAATAATGCACACAATTATTATAAAGATCAAAACGGACAACATCGCGGGCGTCTTGCGTCAGTTTCTTATAAAAAACTATAATTAAAACTACAAAACCGTATTGAAATTCAGCAGTACATTTTGATAAGTCACAAACAGTTAAAATAAATAGCATTTACTATTAACAGTCTCATTATAATATTATATTGAAGACATAATGTCATATATTGTTTTATCGTAGTAGCGTTGCCAAGACATGTACTCGTTTAACATACTAGATATTTAACTGTGATCCCTACTCGTAATTTAAAAGTAGTAACCAAATTATGACGCAAAAATATTTGTAGGTATGCCTGATAGGGTATATGACCTATGACCCTTGATTATGAAGTTTATATTCTAAAAACTTTTATGATACATACATACCATAAATACATTTAAAAAACGGTTGTCTGTAAAGTCGGTTTACGGACGGTAGTTTAACGTGACAATGTTATAACAAAACATTGATATCTAGCTTACTAAAATTTTCGAGTGGAAGAGAGATAGATGCGTAAAATACATGCTTTCTCGTGCGTTCGTCGATTTATTAGAAGTTGTCACGTCAAAAATATACAATGATATATTATTGAGGTGAAGACGTAAATGAGATATATATAAAGAAAGTCTATCTTTTTACGATATCAATAGCCTTATCTAATTGTTAAAATAAAAGTCAATAAAGACTAACTAACTAACTAACTACTAACTTCACACATAAAACCTCTCTATAAACGGACCAATTACTCATGTACTTTTGAAACTACAGCAAATATTCATATTTGGTTGTCACACTAAATAGACAGCATGCAAACAATGTTATCCCCTGGGGGTGTCATGACGTGAGCGCTTAGTCGCTCTTGTAATCCGGGGTTCTTAATTACACGCCTAGATGTCGTTAGTCATCCCTTAAGGGCTGTCAGACGTACAGTAACCAAACGCCACACAATCTTGTTTAAATGTAACTTTTTATCCACAGATCAGTTTGAAACTTGAACTAAGCTAACACACTCGGTTTTTTAAACTTAAAAACAAATCAAAATTTTATACATTTAGTAACTATAAATTGCCTAGATAAAAAGTTTATCGGCGGCATGTGTCAGGCACAGAAGAATGATGTCCTACTTTTCTATTAAGTAAAAACTGATCACGAAACAGATAGAGAAGGGTTTATTTTACTAGACTTTAAAACATGAATGTATGTTATTATACATGCATTGTCAAAAATCAGTGTTGGCTTAGTTGCTTAAACGTGTCACCCTCCTCCAGCTGTGGTAGTGCGTTCGAATTACGGCTGTATTCTGTATTCTTCAATATAATTTTCTTCCTTTAAAGGCCAACATTGTGAAGATACCGACAAATTTTAAAACCAAAAATCGACCCGAAACTGAAGGCTGACAACCAAACTTGTCTATAAATTATAAATGATCTAAGAAACATATTTAAAATGAACCATTTAGCATTGTAGCGCCACTGGAATTATTACTTGTCTGAAATGTCATAACGCAATTTGTGACCTTCATTAAGTTTTATCGTAACGAAACTGCGATCATCTCGGTGAAGCGTTTTGTTCATAATTCAGTTACCTATAACCGAGGAATATTTAATGAGTTCTTGTGTCATAGTTTTCTATATCACTTGCACGTTGTATATTTCCGGAATTTAAAAATATATTACATCTACGATTTGTACCAAACCCGTTAGCAATATAATCAATGCATGTTATAAAAATACTTTCAGTCTACTATACCTACTATAGTCAAATAAAATATAAGTTCTGAGTAAATTAATCTTTGTTCGAGCAGTGTTGGCCTAGTGGCTAGAGCGTGCGACTCTCATACCTGAGGTCGTAGGTTCGATCCCCGGCTGTGCACCAATGGACTTTCTTTCTATGTGCGCATTTAACATTTGCTCAAACGGTGAAGGAAAACGTCGTGAGGAAACCGACATGTCTTAGACCCAAAAACTCGACGGCGTGTGTCCAGCACTGGAGGCCTACTTGCCTATTAGATTTAAGAAATGATCATGAAACAGATTGAGAAATCTGAGGACAAGATAATGAGGTTGCAGCGCCACTGATTTAATTTTTATTTTATTAAATTAATCTTTATTTTAGATGTATTAGCTATAATTTTATAGCTATACCTCATGTATAGCTATAAAATTAAATTCATTAATTATTGCAGTTTAACGCGATAAAGCGGTATCGGGAAAAATAACCCAATATCAAAGATTAAGCTACACCAAAGCGTGTCCCGTAGACGACACGCATACCTTGGCACTCCGATACACTGCAAAAAGTAGACAATAGCCGAGTGTAATTAAACGCACAAATCACTCGCGGCCCGACACGTTACATAAATAATAACAAAACGACTGTGAAGATTTATTGCACGCGACTGTACATTGTGCGCAATCGTTTATTGTTTACTGGCTCTATAACGCGGCTTTGTTCGCATAGGTTTACCATAGACACGGCAAAGTGACCATGAGAATGATGATAATTTGTGTAAAATCCGGACATTAAAATTTCTCAAGTCACATAATTTGTTAGATTAGCAGTGAAATTTCTAAACATATGAAGGTATGAAATTATTGAGCGTGTTTTAAGGCAGTTTTTGCCACGCACCACCACTATGTGGAACCAGCTGCCCATCGATGTATTTCCGAACCAAATCGATTTATGGTCCTTCAAGAAAAGAGCGCTTAGTTATTAAAACGCCGGCAACGCACTAGCGAGCCGTCTGGCAATGTGAGTGTCTATGAGCGATATCAATCAACATCAGGTAAGCCTCCTGCCTATTTGCCCCGTTACATTAAAAAAACCAATACATCTAGTAGAATATAATCTTATGAGATTGAACACTCTTCTTCTTGTGTCGGGTAACAACAGTAAAAGAAATGTACGTGAAAATGTTTCCACGTGACTCCATACAGGAAGTAAGCCAATTTCCCGTCCGCCATTACGCTCGCTGACTTTCAGTTTTACTAATGAAATAATGAACTGTTTAACTAATCGATTCACCGGCGAGGAAGTAATCATATTTATGTGTTACAATCATTTTGCTTTACCATTTAAATTCCAAATACTTTTAAAAACTACCCTCCAAAACTCCTTGAAAACATTGCAATCGTTTCTTTGATTTTAAAGAATCTAGCTATAACCAGAAAATATTTTGTTATCGAAACGTGACACAAAATTAATTTCCTTTCCTACCAAACGCGAAGATAGCAGTTTTGCGGAAATTTAAAACTACCGCCACTAGTGTTATCTACTTCTCACATCAGCTGTTACATTTTTAAGTTATATTTTATATTATTTTAAAACGTTTGAAAGTCAATAATAGAGCTAATGTTTTGCATAATATACTTGAATAAAATCTAAAATATTTGGGGGAAAAGGGGGGGGGGGGGGAAAAAAGGAAGGGGCAAACTAATATTTAAAACTACCGCCACGAGTGTTATCTACTCTCATTTTAATTTTTAATTATATTTAATTATTTATAACATTTGAAAGTCAATAATAGAGCTAATGTTTTGCATAATATACTTGAATAAAATCTAAGTGTTGCTAACATTTTGGTATTTCATTGATATGTGCTTTATTAGTGACTTCTGCGGTAAATTTAAAGTTACCGCTATTTACAGACAAGCTATACAGTGTCAAGCCGATAAGCTCCAGTATTCAATCGACAATCAGGATAAAGAAGCGTAATGCAATCAAAACGCTATAACAAAATTATCAACCAAAAATGCACTTTAGCTGGTGAAATTTAAATTGATTTTCGCTTGACACAAGATGTCTATAGTTTGGCCTTTCGCCAAGTATCTAGTGTTAACTAAATGTCGCATGGTTTTGATCTTATGTACATCAAATACTTCGTCCTAGTAATATCAATCAGGCGATTACATTGTTTATTTGTATTTTAATTATAACATGAATGGGTCATGCTAAATATTATGATGACAAGCGAGTAACTATATCAAGTTTGTGGATTGTTAAGAAAATTTGTTCAGTCTTAGACTCATTACAGACTTAGATTATGATCCAAGCAACTGGAAATCAGTACGCATCAGGCGGACGCATCAAAATTCGTTTTATCATACAAACTGGAGCAAATCAATCCCAAGGATTAGGATCATTAAAATGATCGTCAAAGTAAAAAAAGTAACATTAATTACAAAAACTGATACATTAGTATATAAATAATTAATACTCTTTGTATCAAGAATGTTATGTATTTATAAAAAAAACGATAAAAGAATAGGGCATTGAGTTTGATACATGAAAAACGTAAAAAACATGAAAATTGAACGTAAAATTGGCTTTCTAAACAGAGCTTCAATAGTGGATTTAGTTTAAGTTACTAGAACTTCTAGAGCGGATTATACTGCGAGTCGTAGGTATGCATCCAAATATGAATTTAAAAGATAAAAGATTTCATAAACCTGCATGAACTGGTTAACATGATACCTTCCGTGCTTTGAGATTTTTTGCTTGGCTACTCATATCATGAGAAATAAGTTCCTAAAAAATACCCTTAAAGATGTTTTCTAATTTGCTTTAATGCTAATAACCTTAGTTCGCATGAACAATGGCAGATGGATGGATGGATGGGTAAAGGTGGAAAGGGCCTTGCACGGTGGGCTGACGAGCTTAAAGAAGTTGGTGGAGAAGATTGGGAGAAAAATGCTCAAGATAAGATTAGACTAGGCCTATACTCTATAAGAAGTCCTTGAAAAAACAATTTATTTCTGTATATATCATTAAGTGTGTATATTTTGTAAATATGGATAATGGAATGTTTCAAGGAATAATTGAGGCTTAATTATTATTATTATACATTTTTTTGAATATATGATTATGAACAAATATCTCGGAGACAACAAAGAAAACACAAATTAAGTCTGTGCGAGACTATTTTTATAAAACTTTTTATATTCAAAGTTTGTGAGCCTCTCACTTAACGGTCCTTCAAAACGTCTGAAAACGTTGAAAACACTTCAGGATAATGTGAAACTAAGTACCCGTAACGTCACGGAGTCACTTAGAAAAATCTTAAAATGTTCTCGTCACATTGAACTTTTAACGAGGACCAGTTTCACATGGCTAAACCTTGATTTAAATAGTATACAAGATTGAAGTATACGTTTCGATAATTAAGGATTTTTTTTTAACAAGATTTTACATATGACTGGAAAGATTATTTTTAATCAACGGATTATACTAATCTTTCTAAATTTAATACTAAAACAAATTTGTTTGTAAGAATATGGTACAAAAATGTTATGGTGATACAATCTAAACTTTGCATATTCTGCCACACATGACCTGCAAATTTGTCTTAAGATGTAGAATTTTATATAGAAGTTAGATATTATATTTACATTGTGAATTAATATTAAGAAAAATTTTTCACTCAAAAATCATCAACCTTAATATATATAAATCTCGTGTCACAATGTTTGTCCTCAATGGACTCCTAAACTACCGAACCGATATCAATCAAATTTGCACACCATGTGCAGTTCGATCCAACTTGAGAGATAGGATAGTTTAAATCTCAAATTATAGTCGCAATTTTAATTTATTGCAAAATATTTGTTTATTATTTGATACAATTCTAACAGATGGCGCTGTGTTAAAATTATCAACGTTTCACATAAGCTGTCATCTACCTTTCACATAAGTTCTCCTACCGTTTCCCTTGAATAGTTTACTACTATGTAATATAACAAAAATCTAAGCCAGAGCAACGCTTGGCCGAGTCTACTAGTAGAATAATAAATTTAGAAGCAAAAGTAGCATCTATTATTAAGTCGCTTTTTAAAAACTATAGTATGAAGTAATTATAATATATTACTGTAAAAATATTAAGACTCCAACAAAATTCTGTAACAAATGGACACGACAGAAATACTTACATATTAATAATAATACAAAACTTTTACTCAGTAAAAGTATAAATATATCAGCCATCAGTATAAGTAACATTTGAACAGAACCACACCTAAACAGCTATCCAATAGTTTAGAAATAAAAACTTTAGAAGAGTGATAGAAATCCTTTCTTACCTACATCAAATTTAAATATAAATTAAACCAAATCCTAATATTGAGATAGTATGAAAAATCTCACAGCATTTATGTATTTTTAGTGTATTTAAGTAACACATTAAAATTAGCATAGGTACTACATTCTAAAGGTAAAGCAAGATTGACACAACTTCTTAACAATTTTCATAAAACGTCAGGAATTTATACAGTCTAGTTTCGCCTGCCTACTTTGTATTAATATGTCACTCACGCAATATATAAATTCTACTTACAAGAACTCGTGTTCCTTTAAATATTTTAATACCTTTAAATTTAATCTTATTACGAGAATATAAGTGACTAATTATATTATGTATTTTTCGGCCACTATTATGTTATTTATTAACCATGGTCCATAACTACTAATATAATATACCTAGTACTAAAATATTACTTAAAACATTTAATAATAAAATTCTATATTTTTCAGTCAGTTATTGGATAGCCTAACGTTAACCAACATAAAAAGTAAGTTGAAAACTAGTTTTATATGCATTTGTCGCATTCCCAAAAGACTGCTATGCTTACATTTATACAAACCACAGTGATATTCTAATGTAACTTATTATGATTTTATTATATTATTCTGTTAAATAAATTAATTAAAAAAAACTGTAGAATCTGGTTTAGGACAACTTACATTATACATCTTAAAAAATATAGGACCTAAGTCATTAATCACTTCACATTCTTATGGTTTTTGTTCGATTGAATAAAAAGTATTTAAAAATTTGTATAATTAAATATAATAGGTACTGCAATGCAAGTCCTACATATTATACAATTTAATAGTATAAAACGGAAACGGAAACAACAATAAATCAGTAGTATAATACACATATCGCGCGCTTCCCATACTTGTCTGGTACAATGCCTGGAATCTTGATTTATCGGTATTTTGCACAGCAACAGATGAATATTACATTGATGATGGTGACTTTAATGATGGTCTACTAAATGATAAAAATATATAAAACTATCGAAAACTACGGAATAAAACATGTAGTTTTTTGTATTCAATCTTCTTCACAACATACATTATGCAAGATAACAACAGAATAAGCAGTCAAAGAAGCTTTGTCTATCGTCCAACAATATTATTAAACAATATATATTACATTTGACTATTATTATAAATATTCTATGTTCTCTCGGTTTCAGCAGAAACAGGCGCACATACACTGGTGGTGCCTATAAAAAATGGAAGATTGTATCAATGAAGCAGATGTAGAAATATATTCAGAATCTTAGGACATCAATATTTCATACAACATTCGCCGCCTCGCATTAATAGGTTATATATTTTAATTGATTATATCTCACTGAAGACCGAGTAAAGCCTGTAAGGAGTTTGTAAGCTTTGATATTTAGTATAAAGTAGTATTAGTACTTTATATCGTTACACTATAAGTAAATAAAATCTAAACCAAAAGCCTATATATACTAACTGTTCCCTTTCCTATATAACATGAGCCTATTCTTTGATAATCATCCAGACCAAACGCCTGGATAGATTGACAGGTCACGTTAGTTCCGCACCACGAGGCCAGTACAAATCACAAAGACAAAACAACAATAGTCTAGCGCTAAAGTCTGAAAGCTTCCTGGAAATATTAAATTCACTATTGATCTGGGCTATTTTAGTGCGCATATTACGATATCACGTGTTTCCATAGGGCTGTCCGTAGAAATTTTCTTGGACCAAATGAGTAGATATCATTAACCGGCAAGTAATAATATGCGTTTAACACTAGTTAAATTCATTCTTACCGCTGGATTACTTCAAAGGCCTTTAGAATTAATGTATAAATAAAAATAGGTTTTGTCTGCGAAACAATGATATATAGAGGAAAAATATCATTGTTACCCGCAGAAGTATCTTTTCGAGACCTCACAAATTTGTACTATCAAAAATCAAAAAATCTACGTTGAGTTGATGTTTCTAAAGCTTACAATTTTGAGGGCTGAATCCGAGTGCCTACCGTGCTAAAAACACGATTGCCACTGAGGCGGTCGTAGTATGAATAATGTTATTTTGCCAACCCTGCACATGTTTAGGTTTCATATTCCTGTGATGCAAATGAAATAACAGTGTACCTACGGGTAACAAGAAAATACAATGGCACTATTATTTTATACACTCCGAGCGTTTCTATACAGGTACAACCACGCAGCACCAAGAATATTCAGAGATAATTTGAGTTTAAACTGCCACTCCCATGTTGACAGATGCAAGAGACTAGATTCCGGTATCGGTAGCTTGAGCACAATATTATAATTAGCTTTGTTCATTCTAGTTGGAGTTTTATGTTACCAGTGTTAATTAAGTACTTTGTAGATACCAAGCGATTTGACTTAAATGACATTTAAGTTACACAAGTTTTAGGCTCACTTGTCTAAAACAAGTCCTGGGAAATAGGCGGTCCTTGCAACAGTAACTTTGGCAAAAATCACTTAACAGTTAGCTGAACTCGAAGCCATATACATGCAAAAGCGTCCAATTTCGGGGCAGTTGTATAATCTTGGATCATCATATAAAAATGTATTTATAAACTTCAAACCACCAGAAATAAAATATATATAATATGCTTGCATCGTTTATCCCGATACCTTATCGTTAGCAAAAATATGCAGATACATTGCTCGACCTATAGGGGTATAAGTTACAAAACGAGCTATGTTTATTTCCCCTAGCACTGCAGGTGAATAAAGCCAGTATCTAAGGGCGCCATTAGCCGATTGAACGATGCGTTTTGTTCACGTTACATTCCAGGGTATTGTTCATAGACTGTACCATAAGTTACAAGAACCAGCGTTTGGTTCACTTAATCTTGTTTTATACTGCGAGCTTTTGTAACATTTGTGATAGTAAGCTATTGAATTAGCAAAAATAAAAGCATTATCAAAGTTTTAATATTAATATACAGGACTGTTGTCAGTAATATGACATTTAGAGGAACAAAATCTAGTGGTAGGGGAGCCCAAGAGGGGATTTCGGGATTTACTAAAGCGCGGCAGATTAATATATAGGGGGATACCTTGTACCCGGTTAAGTACCTCCACAAAATATGAGGCCCATATATAAGGCCGCCCGTGAAGGAGACAGGATCAGATTAGTAAAAAAAAATTGACCATCAGAAATTCCCGAGCGCGTCAGATTAAGGTAGGGTGAGTTAATTACATCCTAAAAAGTGTATATTCAACTAATCTGACAATTTGAAAGTGACGTAAAAAAGGGAGGGCAACAAAGTTGTAAAAAAAAACGTCATCTCGACATTCTCGAGCGTAGCTAATTTTGTTTTTATTTTGAAGGAAATAATTCAAGAATAATGAAAATTATATAATCTGACGATTTCCGCAAGCCGAAATAACAAAAATTCGTCGATAAAGTTAAATGCGTGCAGCTGCGTGATGCCTACATTTCCTTAAACCGATCGGAATCTACTAAACGGCGTTCTAAATATTTCCCTCAAAATTACATTTCCTGTGAATTTGAACCGATTCGGACCGATAGATTTTGAGAAATTTTGAAAAATCTTAAAAAAATAAGAAATATTTTTTTTAAAGTGGTTTCTTTATCGATCAACTTCAAAAACTAATCCGCCTTTGAACTTGAAAAACCACGTCGATCGCCACCAAGCTGGTCAAAAGCGGTTGATTCGTTCGAGAGATATCGTGAACGAAAGAAACCCGAAAAAACATTTTTTCGGGATTACTCCGAAATTTGTGGTTCGATCAATTAAAATTACATATGAGGATGATAAAACTGCGTCGAATGCCGCCAACCGCATGAAAATTGCTTGATCCATTCAAAAGTTATTGCGGTTTGCAAATTCCAAAAATAGTGTTCTATAAACTTTATCAGACTTTCGAGCTGGGGAGAGCTCAAATGCATAGAAATATTATTTCTTTGAACTCAGCGAGCTCAAAATATCAATTTTAAGCGCCCAGGAATGGAATTAGCGGGAAGTTGCAGGGATGGCCCTTTAGGTGAACCGTTTTTCTAAAAAAATTTTTGTCAGATCAGGCGAATCCCTCTAGATAATCGTCAGATTATGAGACAGTACGTTTAGAACATAAAGATGAACCACATATACCTTAATCTGACGCGCTTGAGTATTTCAAAATAGCGATTTTTTTTTTGCAAATTATGAAAATGGCCGTGGGTTTGCGTCCCATCGAAAACGTCAGATTAGTGAAGGAGAGCTTTTTTTTGGTGCACTTAACACTCCCTTAGAAAATCTGACGCGCTCGATAATTTTTATTTTTTTTTTCATTTTCAACCCTTAAATACAACCACCCACATCATGCAAACGATCAGATTAACATGCTATCAATATCTGACGCGCTCGAGGATGTCCATGCAACAGTTTTTTTTTTTTTTTTTAATAATTTATCGCCGGCTCCCCCACCGAAAAAAAAGCGCTCCCCATGAAAAGGTATATATCATATAACATTTTTTTCTTCTTATTATCTAAGCTTTGCATCCCAATAGGTCTCTACGACGCTCGAGTAAATCCCCATTTAGCATCGTGGGCTCCCCTACCATAGTGTTAAGTTCTATTACGTTATCATAAAGTTACCTAAAAAGCCGTTCAAAAAATGAAAGCGACTTCACTTTATAATAATAATGTGAATATTATTTGATATTATAAAACCAATCGCTATAGATCATGACTCACGACTGTAAATAGACCAAGCCACGATGGTATCCGTTTATTTCTCTGCATTTTCTTTGTCAATGAACAGGAAGGCAATAATCTATCATCCGACAAGACTGAATAGTTATTGCGACTTATTTCTACTAGAAATAAGGTTTTATTTCTACCTTCGTAGACCAATCTCTAATACGCTTTTAATTAAACATCCTTTTTCGATTTGCGCAAATTATATAAAATTCTCTCTACTGTTATTAACTAACATTTGAATTTTCTTTTTCTAATAAAGTAAGCTAAATAAAAACTGCATTAGCCAACTCTGATCGATAGAACTCAGTTTCACTTATCCAAAACATTAAATGAAGTCACAAATAGACTTGTCTATAAACATAAAGAAGGGGGATGAAGTTATATAATAAAATTAACGATTCCGACGGTACTCGAAACAATTTGTGCCGGGAGTTAGGTGTAACTGAGCGTTAAACACAGGCCAGACGTTCCTTTACATTGTTTCCTATGATTCAAGTGTTTATAAAAGAATACTTTTATTTTGGAGAATGTGTAAACTCAATTTAACGTTTTTCAAACCTTAGGTCGTGTGTTCGAACGTCATTGCACAATTTATTTTCCGCTTTGTGTGCGCAATTGGAAGTTCCCCTTACAATAAATATCGTTAGGAAGCCGGCATGTAACCAAAAATGGACTATGTAATCCACCCGTCTGTATGGTGAATTAGGGCCCAAGACTTAAACTCATAAAGGCTTTTTAAATGGCTAAATACAATACTATAAATAAGTATTCCTATATTTATATATATCGCTTTTGTTCATTTATGTAAAAACTAAAAAGTTATTATTTATTGTCAATTCTTCTCTTCCGTTCTACGCCCTTGATTAAAGAACTGGCAGTGAATATAAAATTAGAAGCATTTAATGTATATATTTTTTTGACGTTCATAAGTGTACATTGTGTTACCTATATCAATAAATGATTTTTTACTTTGACTAATTAAATTTAACCTATGTTTAAAGAAAATGTTTACTAATATATTGAACTTATAAAAATGTGTTACTAGTAGAATCTTTAGAGCCTATAGACCAGACAAGTGCCTGTCGCTACTAAACGAAGCACTACGTCCCGTAAGTCGATATGGAATCTTTTGTGCAACTATTTTGCAATTTAACTGGGAGAAATATTTAATTCACGGTTGTCAATCGCAGCTTAGTTTATAAAAAAAAACGCCACAGACTTAAACATCTTAATATTCTCAGATAATAAAGGTGTTATAAGATTTAAAAAAATACGTAACTGATTCTTAAATGCTTTTTTATTCATTTACAAAAATATCCTAAATATTATCGAAAATTAATAAAAACCAAATTTATCTTTAAATCGTCTTTTTTTTTTCATTTATTTATTTTACAGAATAATATAATACATTAGAAAACCTCTGTGGTTTGTATAAATGTAAAGAGCTTCTTAAAAAACTGCTCAAAATTCTTTTTAGATACATCTTTCTCGACATTAAAATTTGAAATTCTATATATTCCACATAGGCATTCATTAATGAAATGAATATATTTACTAGAAATAAAGTACATTATAATATTGATTAACACCAATTAAAAGGTCCAAAAAGTTAAATGCAAGACCGCGATTTCGGTAGCGTGTTCATCGAATGTCCAATGAATAGGATTAAAAGGGATAAAAATATTTTTAAATATATGAACTTCGCTCTCGCATACACAATATCTAACGAAATAACCAAGGTTTTATGTAAACGTAACGCTAAATTATTAACTACCCTATGAATAGTAGAACAAAGGGCGGGATGTAATCACAGCCGCGTACACCCTTCGTTTAGACATCGGAGATTACGTTTCTTGGAGGAAAATCTCTTGTTAGTTACGTTTATTGAAACAGGAAAATTGTTAGATTAACCTAGTTTAGAAAAAAATATTTTTCTCATCATATTTATTGTTGTTTTACAATCTATGAACATAATTCTGTATTGCAGATAACGCAACAGTATTGAGGGGAATCACTTGGTGGCGGTTCAGAGTAACATAGAATAATATATATATACAGAAACCTTTCATTTAAACCCTATTCATGTGGAAATGGAAAGCAGTATGCATTTGGGAAGATAGAGACAAGTGTTAATTTAATACATAATAGGTTTTATTAAGCAATTAATTACATTGCACAAAAATCCATGTTAGCTTTTAATATTTATTTAATTAAATTCCAAACATTTTTATGAAACATATTCTTAAAAATCTTGCCACAAGCGGCTATATTAGCTCATTTGACTAGTTCGGGTGTTTACTAATTGACGTCGAACATCTGCCCGAAACGGCATAATCGAGTCGGAGTAGGGAATAGATTATAAAATAACTTGTGACAAATGCGAACCAGCATTCCTTAGTTTCACTTTGAAGTTATACAGGTTATGTCAAGTCAGTGAAGTGAATTATGGTAAATCAAGTCATTATTGTGCGTGTTTAATTTCCCACCTTAAGAACTGGATCAACTAGCACTTTCATCCATCATAAACCAATTTCTTTTGGTCACTACAGTAATTATTATTTATATGAAATGTATATTGAACTATTTTCATTGATTATGATGTTGTATTTATTGTAGCACTGTAATGCAGTATTTGTGGCTACGGCGCGTAGCAAACGTCTACTAACAAAAGACGGCCTTAAATTTACTTTTACAAAAGTATTATTTTAAAAGTTAATAATCAAACTTAATCTTTAACTTCCCAAAATTTTCAATCTTAATGCAAGCAGTCAAAATGTGTTAAGACGGAGACACAATTTTTCATGACATTCTGCACCTGGACGATAGCAGGTGATTTATGTTCAGTCAGTTATCATTATTTAGCACGCCCCTTGTTACAAGTGACAACAAGAGTAAACTGGGACACACTATCTGATATGGTTACACGGCTATTTAATTAGAAACACCTTAACGTTTTATACTTTAAAATCTTTGAAATGTACCCATAAAAATTTATCTGCATAAGACAAGTACTGTCTGCAAAATACTGTCATCTCAATAGTCTATTTCATAGTATGAAAAGTAAAGTAACATTAAAGGTAATCTGTATAAATATAATATATAATCTATGTGTATTTGTATAATTTAAGAATATAAACACGTAATAAAAAGTTTGTTTACGTGTTTACAAGCATGGTACTTCATGCTGGCTACGCCATCTTGACTAGTGAAGCGGTTTGGCAGGCTTTTGAAGTTAAATTATTAATTTAAATTTTTAAAGCCAATATTTAACAGAATTAAATATAAAAATTTTCATGGTTTTTTTAAAACCTTGCCAAGTTATCAGGCGATATGCATAATTTTCGTCAGTTTGTAATAATTTTGTTTCAAAGGAAAGTAATTCGGTGGTCTTTATTAATAGTTTGTCCTTAATTTAATGAAATATATATGCGTCATAGTTGTTGATACCATAAACCGCCAATAGTGTATACCCATAATTCGTAAAATATATACAAATGTATTGTACTATATAAAAAAAATTGAACAACCTCAAACAACTCCATTATCGTTTGAAGAATGGGATCCCATAAATAAAACGGTCGAATCCGTGTCAAATGGACTGGACAAGTATGTTACAAAGTATAACACGCAAAGGGAGGCACAATCTCTATTGATCTATTTGATTTTGTGCTGTTTAAAATTTCATGGGTATACTATTGGTTAGATATACATAATGAACCTTTATAAATAAAAAAGGTTTTTTATTCTATCTGCACTAAATAACTTATTATATTCTATTTGTCAAGTTTTTTTAGTCTAAAAGAGCTTTTAACTGTGTTAAAAAAAACTTCATGAGTTTTAGAGTGATTACATATTTTTTGTCGTTTTAATTAATTTTTGTCACGACAAAACTATAATAATTCTTAACAAGTTTTTTTTTATCATTCAGATAAAATTGATCAAAAGTAAAACAACACAATTTATGTATGTAATCAATAAAAATCACTTTTGTAACGGTTTAATAGGTACTCAAAACTTAAAGAATAAAAGGAAATTATGTCACTATTATTAAAGAACATAAAAAAATCCTCGCTAGTCATGTAAAAACAATTCAACGCTAGCTAGTCGTTATAAATTAAATAGATATTCGATCCCCTTGCATTTATGTCAGACGTAACAAACCAACCGTTACACGTAAAGGGCGGCGTCAGTCGTAAGGACATGTTTACTATATTTATATATGTCTAATAATATTTAGCAACCTTTATAATATTTCTCTTCAATTACTTATCTCAAAACCCGACATCAAAGAATTTATAACATATCTGGGAAGGTTCCCAGTCCCCATTTTTCTTGTTCGATGATATTGCTAAGGCAATTACACACATATAAATTTACATTAAATTAGTTCGGTTGTTTGATAGAAAGTGATACAAATATTATTACTATATATATTAGCTGTGATACTTTTTGACATCCAACACCTTTTGTCTTCTGTCACCGTGATCACGCACGCTGTAAAGCATGCGAAACGTCGGATAAATTTAAAATTATGTTAAATAATTGTAAATTTATAATAATACATAACTTTAATCCGGTTAAAAAGTTTTTTCTTTAAATGTGTAAAGGTTATGTTAATCAAAGACAATACTAAGTGATACAGATGTAAATAATCTGTTCAAAAGCCTTTTAAAAATAGAAAATATCCACAGAAAGTAGAAACCAGTGAATAACTGTATCTAACAAATAAGTCAATCTGGTGCGACCCAGGTCTGTGACTTGGCCCGCAGTCGGACTGATTTACTGCCGCTATGCACCCTCAATACTAACGTTCTCTGATGGCTATTTCTGTTAGCTTACACGTAGGGTTCACGTCTGCAACTTACCTGAAAGAAAAAAATGTTATTAAATAATTTGTTTTTATTTTTCGTGGTTCACGGCGAGTTTTAATACAAATCTATTTGGTTCTCTATGTGTATTCGAAGAAATGTAGTATGGCACCTAAACATTATTTGCTCCTTTCAGGCACCAAATGTTTAGGCAAAAATAAAAATAACACCATACAATTTTGTAGCTAACGTGTTTAGCAATTATTATTAAGTCAAGTTCCTTCAGCTCTCAATTATAATTTTGTATTTTTATCCAGAAATACAATCAACACAACCACATAAACGCTTCGTATAATGCTTTATTAATATTTACGAATGTCAATATTAATCAAACAGCCACAGAAACATGAAAATCTAATCAAAGCCGCATTGATCATTAGCATTGCGCGAAGTGCCATCTTCCATAAATTAATTCTATCATCCAAATATATACCTTATGTCAATAACATTAAAACATATTATATTGTACCATTATTTACGTAATGTATGACACTTTACATAACAACCTTGTGGTTTTGAATTAAAACTCATATTTCCCTATCTTATAATAGCAGATTTTCAAAGCACTGTATTATAACAGTTGTATACTAAAATATAGAGTCGCTATTGCTATTACTGTTTGAAGCTAAGTAAAAACACGTGAGAATACTTAGGTGAAAGTTTATTTATTGCAGAAAAACTGTGTGCAAATAATAAGATGTTGGAGGATATTAGATTATATAATCAGCAATTTTATTCAACCATGCCGAATGAGACATTTTAAACAAAATTTATTGAAATAAGATTGTCCTTATTTAAATACAACGCTACGAAAACTTTTAATTTCATTTAAAATTAAATTTTGACGTTATCCTAACTTTCCTAATTAAAATAAATGGGATTAAAAAATTCTAAACTTATTTTTTAACAGACGCAACAAAAAACCAATTGGCCCAATTACACACACGATACAGTAGACATTATACTTAATATCGCTTTCGCTCAAGCATTAAAAATATGAGGAACAGATTACAATTTATTTACGTAAGATACGCGTCGTTAACTTTGCTCGCGTAACGAATTTAATTCACTCGATATTCACGTAAATGAGACGACATTCGCGTGCTATGTCATGATATAGTCATCATCAGACGTCATTTTGATTTGGACATTGGCGTGCAAAATACATCGCCTGATGTCATTTTGACAGGATGGGATATAGCGTGCTGACTATCTCACCTGCTTTCTTTTGCATTCGGGTGTTTGGAGGCAACAGACGTGTCATCGTCTTCTAAATAAAATATCCAACAGATCGTCAAAGATATAGTATTTTTAGCAAATCTGTTTAATTTAATTAATAATAATGTCACTGGCTTAAAGATAGTGAATATTTTGTCCTTACGAAGAACAACAAACAAGAAAAATTAAAACTATATTTCGAGACAGTTAATTCATAATAACATTTTCTTAAGTGCTTTTTTTTACTTTCACTTTGTGATAGCAGTTCCATATTTAAATAGGACTCGTGTAAAAGTGAATTCCTCATATCAAATTATTGCATAATAAAAATAAACACACTTTGCAAACCTCAACTTGTATCAGTTAAATATATTTTTTATTCCACAGCGTGCATCTCATCCTATAAATAACTAGTGCTCGAATCTAGATCGATATCCGGTACATTAAAATTAGATCAAAGCACTTATAAAATATTAAGAGCTAAGGTCACAAGTATTGATTCTGATTTAAGTTTAAATTTAACAGACTAAAGTTAGTTTAACCAAGCTTTCTTGGAAGACCGAATCTGAGCCCTATCTTTAGCGCTGATGATGCAGCCATTCTTGCAAATACAATCTGTAGCAGCGCGATAAGTTCAACTACTGAAATCTCAGCTTTAATAAGAAAAAAATTATACATCTTAATCTCGTGTAACACATACTAATAATAATAAAACCCATTTATTTCCAAGGCCTAATTCAGCTGTTTCTAAATTTATCTATCCATGGCTTTCTTTTTCCTTTCACTTCTATATCTTCTATCCACCTTTTTCTAGGGCGCCTCCATCACATAAACTCAGAAAATTGTGTCAGACAGACCGTGAAAGATCACTGCTTCTATCTGAGGGGTTCAGACTAGAGCATTGCGCGCAATTACCTTCTATGTAGTGCCATGAACGTGATACCTATGAAGACACACTGTAATAAATAAGGCATAGAACTGCACAATCAGCATACAAAATGTCCAAATATATAATAACAATTGAATTATTTGTTTAACCAGTATGTCATATATATGCTTAGGTTCCATCATGCACTGACAATTTAGTCGAATCGTCTAAACTGTCACCCCACCAGAGTCGAACAACAAACTACATGTTTCATACAAACATCAGTAGATAAGATAAATAAAAAGAATTCCCACCTCCTGTTTCAATTTCATACCTTTCATAAATCTCAAACTAAAATTGTCTAGGTAGATGGGCAGATAGTCAATTTTAAAGAACATAAGAATAAATGGGTTTTGTTCGTAGTTATAAAGACTCGACTAAAACTTGCCGTCTCGGGAACATTTAAGCCAACAAAGTTTCGTGATAGGAAATACTTACAAGTTACCGAACAATACTTGTAGTTAAGATAAATTTTAAACTCGTTATATTGGCAGTATTGATATTTCATTTAATCGAGCTACTGAAAAGCTTGTGTGGCTTGTACTATTAGGACTTAAGTCAACGTTAAATACTAGTAAGCAACTAAAGTTAGTTAGAAAAAGTCGACATTAAGCTACTAGACCTTTTAAGCCTCAGATTAAAACTATAGTGGACTTATTTATCTTCTGATTTAAAGGCCGGCAACGCATTCGCGATGTCTATGTGAGGCGGTATCACATAACCTCAGATGAGCCTCCTGTTATATATAGTATATATAAAAATCTCTAAAAAGGTGGTCGCACACGTTTCTTTCAATATGTTTCTCTACATTACATTTGATCAACATTTGTGATGGTAACCTGAATATGGTGCTACAATAGCACCTAAAACTTACAATTCGAATATTTTATAACCACGAATGAGGAAGCAGGGAAAAATCTAGTAGGAAATTCTACCTACCCCGTACCTGTGAGTATTCATGAGAGTATATTTTATCCATTAACGTAAAATAAAACCTTCTTTCGCGTACTATCGCACCCCAATCTCATCTAAGTACCTTTAGAAACAATAACTTGAACGATATCGAGTCAGGGAGAATGTATTTATCACTGGCGATTACCAAACGGCACTTTCGAGGGGAAAATTGTGAGCGGTGAATCAATTTATGTGAAGACTAGGTACGTTTATATTCTTTTTTTGATACATTTTAAATCCATTAACAGCCGTGATAAATTAAGGGTAAAGCGTGCTAGTTAGGTTGAGGTTTTTCTTCATATTTGCAGGTAGACCTACATCTGTTATGACAAAGTTATTATTTAGTAATTCTTATTAGTAAAAAACAAACACGGTACGGTACGGTGTCCATGGTATGGTCGGTGGATTCAGCTTCCGCACTTAGACTCGTACTCGGTCCGTTGTGCGTAATCTCCTAGCTAACTAAGCAAGCATAGCTCCTTCCAGAAGCACAAAAGTCCCCTGGGCACTTCGCAGGCCTCACTATTCCGAGCGACCTCACTATTCAGAGGATTCCTGCACGTTGTTTAGACACAGCCTCGCATTAATGAAACAGACACATGTCCGATTCTATATTACGACTAACATAACTTTTTCCTGTAATACAGCCCAAACAAATATCCACATCTTTTAGTTTCCCCATATTTCATAAGTCAATATTATTTTTCAAACCCATTGATATCCATTTAACAGGCAAGGTACAAGACATTTGCACGTCAAGCAACATCGATGCACCTATAGATAAATCAGGTGAAGCGACAGTCACGCGAGCCTTGTACCGGGTGGTGCCCGCTCCATGTATATGCTAATGAGACAACTGAGTCGTAACTAGAATCAACTGATAATTTAGTGGGGTACTTTGACAGTTTAATATTTTGGAACTTATTATAAGTTCTTTCTGATACTGTATCCGCGTTATTAAAATATTTTTATCGGTTGAAAAGAGTGCCGTTACCGACAACGACAAGACTTCAGAAGATTCACAGCACAATACATATATAGATTTATATATATATATATATATAACAATGTGGGCCAATTACAAATCTTCACATATTTTTTTTTTATAAAACAGGAAGCCAAATATTTTTGGTGTAAAACAAAAAAGAAAAAACAGAATCTAATTAGTTGACAATGAAAGGTTATCAATGCACTTCATTCATAATGGTTGAAATAATTTTGTGTCAAACCTATCCTTACTGTCCTCACACTCTCAGCGAACAAATCAATGTCAATCGTTAAGTCATTAAATTGTTCAATAAAGGATAGGGCAGCAAAGTCAAAAAAGGCCAGTCATGGACACCCATATTAGTAGGTTGCCGGCCTTTGAGGAAACGTCGAAACCACAGTTCGCAAAAGAAAGTATCTAGTGAAGCGGACCGTGGATCCGTCAAGATAATGCCGATGAAAATTTGAGTTATTACGGCTCGTACGGTGAGATCAACCCAAACAATTCGTCAGAACACTCTCCGTAGTATATGTGTAGAAAGTATGAGATATACTCTTATCAAATAAGTAATGAAGCGTACACAAAACAAATGTTATGAAAAGACAAAACTCTAAATGCTCTGGCCTATCTCATAAACAACGTCAACACAGATAAGATCCTATACTAAACTTCAAAACTCTAACTCAAATGTGGGTAATTTTCCGAACGCTTCACATACGGGACCGCGAGATAAATCTCAAACTTGAGATAAACTTAGAAATTTCATTACTTAATGTATTGAACTTTGTGTTTGTAAAATATTTATATTCGAAAGTAACTCGAAACTTTTATACATAATGACTTTAAAACTTGGTATTTCAAATTGAAATCGCTTGAAATTTAAATGTACGAGTTGGCGCGCAAATTTAGCGTAGGTTAGGGCTAAAAGTGGACTTTAAAATATAAAGTAAAACAAAGTTGATTAAAACTAATTTTTTATTATGAAATCGATTATTCACAAAAACTAACGTTAAAACCTTTTAGGTCTTGGCCTCAGATTTCTATTTCGTGGTAATTTTATTTTCAAGTCAGTCAGCTTTCTGTACCAGACAAACGCCGTCGACCTAAGGGCATGCCGTTTTTTTTGTAATGGAATGGAATTACAAGCGTTTGTTGTTTTTTTTTTCGTTGGATGTTTTGCCGAGCTACGCTTAGCTCGGCAGAAATGGGCTTTAGGGCATAGCGATTTCCTTATGATGTATTTCATCCCCGAGCGAGTGTTAAATGCTTTTCATATTCATTTGCATGTTATCAATCATAGCCGTGGTTTGAAAGCACGACCTCAGGGTTTGAGAGTCACCCACACCACTAAGCCTAGCTATTTTGCTATTATTTAATAACTAAAAAATCGCGTTATTTATTTAGTTACCTAAACTTGATAATAAATATAGATTTATGCGATCCCTTCCTTAATTAATACGACAGAAAGAAAAAAGAATAAAAATACGTAAGAATATAAATAAAAACATAGTAAAAATAATGTTTAACTAACGAATTTAAATTAATTAGCTCTACGTACGTGCATCGCATAACAACCTTTGACTAACATTCAAAGGAATAATTTGCACTGGAAGGCAATAGTACCAAAATTAATGAAAATTTAATAGAAGAGCTAATTTGCATTTAAGCATATCATTAAAGTTTAGTTTAAACATCGAAAACGGTTACTTTAACAGAAGACTACCCACATTTAAAAGCGTCAACGTGATAAAATCGTTTCGACCACTCGACAGTCACAAAAACGTCATAATATTTTATTAATAGAACTATTTTCTTTCGATACACTTCAATAGCACAAAGCGAAATCCTAGTTCCAAAGACAGCGATTCTAAACTTTAATAGAAAAATCTATCACAAAGATTTTACGTATCGTTCATATTTAATATATACTTTTAAGCTTTTTTTTAGGAAATAGGAGGCAAACGGGCAGGAGGCTCACCTGATGTTAAATGATGCCATCGCCCATGGACATTCACATTGCCAGAAAGCTCGCAAGTGCGTTGCCAGAAAATATATAAGCAAGCAACTTGTAGAAAGTTGCCAATACGCCGTTTTTCATTTTCTAAACATTTTCAGTGTTACCCAGGTATCTCATCAGTTTTTTATATAACAAATGGGCAGGAGGCTCACATGATGTTAAATGATACCGCCGCCCATGGTCACTCATTGCCAGATGGTTCGCAAGTGCTCTTTTCTAGAATGACCATAAGTCGAATTGGTTCGAAAAATACATCAGTAGGTAGATGGTTCCATACAGTTGTAGTGCTCAGTAAAAACTGTACGCAACACACCTATCAACTCTTACCAAATTTACGCCGCTCATTTACGAGTCTGTCGCGTCATGATTTCAAGCCGTTGTTAATCAAAACTAAACCGCTTACAGGCAGTGCAAACTTGCAAGGCGGCGGCGATGTCAAATGAATAACTGAGCGCTTGTTAGCTAGTTTGGCAGTTTGGTCGCGACTTGACTGAGACCTCTTCATGTTTAGTTTAGTGTTCATTTACTTGCATGTTCTTGTAGGTCACTACTATATAGAAGTATAAGGCGTAGTTTCGTATAAAAGAATTAGGCCTTGAGATAACAGATAGCACGGGATACTGATTTATGAATTTGTTATGTATAATTTTCTCAAATTTCTTATTCATTATTTTAACTTAACATTTAATCTGAATAAGTATATATTTCCTATCCCAAAAGAAAGTTAGTTAAGTAATTTTTTTTTATATTTTTAATAGAAATATAAATTCTTACATTTACACACGCTATCTCTATGCGCTAAATTAAATTGTAGCACTTGCATTTAAACTAAAACGGCCTCATTATAAAACGTGTACGTAAATATAGAACCATGTTTCTCATCGTGGTTTCCATTTTGACAAAAAACATTGTAACAAAAGCGGCAAAACTTTAATAATAATAATAATATTTTATTTATATCACAACACAAAACAGTGGGAAAATAATATTATGTATATAATGTAACATGGAGGCTCTTACTGCTAAAAGCAGTTTCTTCCTGGCAACAACACCAAACGTAAAACTACTAAACTGCTCAATATAAAGCTTTATTGGTACATGTTGTGTTTAGTCTGCGTTTTATAAGATTGGATAATGGATATGTTTTAATTATATGTAGTATAACATAAATCAGTGGCATTACAACCTTTTAGATTTGGGCCTCATAATTCTATTTCTGTTTCATGTTAATTTGTCAATCTAATAGGCAAGCAGGTGATCAGCCTCCTGTGCCTGACACACACCATCGACTTTTGGGTCTTCCTCACGATGTTTTCCTTCACCGTTCGAGCGACGATTAGATGCGCACATAGAAAGTTCAATGGTGCACAGCCAGCGATCGAACCTACAACCTCAGGGATGAGAGTCGTACACCGAAGCCACTAGGTCAACACTGCTATACTTATATTTAGTATAATATATAAATAACATTTCTATAATTACAACCTATTACTTGTCGTACAAGACGCTCCTTACATTGGTAAAAGACAAAAGGCTCGAGAGTAATTCAGCGGAGATTAATTCCCTTCGGCTCATAAGTACAGTCCCTAATCAGATAATAGGATTACACAGGTTTACTACATAAGTACATTCCGCTGTTACCGAAGTTAAGTGATTTTACCATTACTTTGATATGGAATAGATGGTAAACCGGCAACAGGCTCACTTGATGTTAAGTAATACCGCCGCCCTTGGACACTCTCAATGCCAGAGGGCTCGCGAGTGCGTTGCCGGCCTTTTATGAATTAGTACACGGCAAAAACTGCCTTGAAAAACGCTCAGTTGTGGAATGGCGGACGTCAAAGTCAAGGTCAAAAATCATTTATTCATATAGGTAACACAATGTACACTTATGAACGCCAAAAAAGAAATATACACTAAATGCTTCTAATTTTACATTGACTCTCTTTTTTACTTACGTCGAGGTGATACGGGAAATGATATTGAAATAGATTGTAATAAACCATCGTTTTCATAATAATTTATATATTTACTTCAATATTTATAAAGAAAGATCTACAGTTACTACCTGTTCCAAAATCAAGGGCGAGGACAACTGATCAGAAACTCTGCGCTCTTTAAAATCACCAAGTTTTTGATTTACAAGGAAATTGTAATGAATTGCAGCACATTACATCATGCTTCACCGGACTAAGCAAAATAGTAGCACGCACTTACATAATAGTGAGAACAAAACTAGGCTGTTTTGTTAGCAAATCATAAATTTAGTTTTAAAGCGACATCAAAAAGCCAAAACATCGTTTACATTATTTTTCAATAGCTCTTCTGTCCATGGAACACTCAGAGACTATCTCCGATTCTGCTTTCTTCTATTTCTCTTATTAATCATCAATTAAAACTTATGATCAAACTTCCTTTTCAGTGTCTAGTCAGAGGCTAGTGTGTAAAATATTTATTTCAAGAATGTATTATTTACACCACTTCAGCTGTTTGAGGCAAGTGACCTTAGTAAGACATTGGACATAGATGTAACAACGTCGAACAACGGGAAGGGAGAAAGTAAAATATAAAATTTTAAGAAACCCTTTGCCTTTTCGTATATATATTATTGTAAAATCCCCAGAGGGACATTGTATAAGAACGTTAGGGCGACAGGGACGATACAAAAGCCTTAGGAGGTCAAAACAGCACTCTCTCTACAGTGTAAAGTAACCAAAAAGGACGGCTCGATAGGGACAAACATTGTATGTGTATAACATTCAGAGATATACGAAGACTAACTGAAACATTTCTTCTAAATTAATAAATAAATACGCCACCTATTTATTAGTTATATTATCTGATTTTATATGTGTAATACAACGTACTGCTAATAAATAAAATAAATAACTTGCAAAATTTTCCACGCGTGCTTGAAAGCTTGAAATCATAGATCGTATTACTTCATTGATTACACATTTTTTAACCGGGGGCAAATGGGCAGGAGGCTCACCTGATGTTAAGTGATATCGCCGCCCATAGACACTCTACATGCCAGAGTACATGTACGTTCTTTTCTCGAAGGGCCCTAAGTCGAATTAATTCGGAAATATTAAAATGATGAACTTTACTTCAAGTCCATTACGGATATAATGTAAATATTTTTGACATTATACCTCACAATACCTACTTTCCTCACCTTTAACCTGTGAACAACGTTTCGTTTGTACATTGTATTGCATTAAGTAAATTGGGTCAAGAACCGAACCATCCACATTCATTAACGTTTGATCTTTTAGGGTTTACGGATCACTACGGATTTTTTCACTTAATTTTACTTTGGTATAACATTAACAGATCAAATACTATTGTTAAGCAAATAAATAAAGTTATGGTAGGAATAAATGTATTCATAGATCAGTATATTTGGCGTATACCTACACCACTAAATAATATTAAATATCTAATGTGGTTAACAAAACCTCTATTTTTGACGGATCTCTTATGTCGAACACTCTGAACGAATGTACCTTCCAACTAAAACAAACATGAAAATTTGAGATGTTTACTACACCCCAGGGACATTATATGTAAGTATAACTACTGGAGGTAGCCGACTTTACTCAAAAGAAACTTAGGCACAATTTATTAGGTTTCAACGTGCCTGAGTTATAAATTTGTCCATTTTCTGTAAGTTTTGGTTAGTCTTCATTTATAACATATTTTATTTCATCCATAGAATACTTATACTATTATTTTGTGTGATGTCTGAGTCTCTCAATAAATAGTCTAGTAACAAACTTTTCATCCAATAAAATCTACTTACTATTTATAAACCCAAATAAACTAGGAAAACCCCATATCTCATTCATACAAGTATAAATAAATTGAGCCAACGTACTGAATTCGTATTCTCTTCCCTACAAGGGCAGAAAGCAGTAGTCCACTCAGAAATTCATGAAATGACCTCACCTGGTAGCCTCTCATGAATTTCAGGCCGAGTTTCTTTAACATACGAATGTATATCGCCGCGGGCTTTACTGGTTTCTGTGGAGATTTAGTAGCAAGCGAGAGACTATAGACAAATTCACTTAAATTATAAAATAGTTTTAAAAAAGGAGATCGTGTTTGTGATCCCGTCTTCGTGGCTATGGTACTCGGCTAATAAATTCTTGCGTGATATAGTAATACTGTAAGTTGACAGTTGAGTCAGAGAGAAAATACATCACCTGCGTTCTACACTCGTATACCTTTGTAAATAAATATGACCTCCACTGAAACCTTTAAAGTATTTAAATTATTTCCTAGCGTGAGACCAATTTTGTCACAACCATATTTCTGTCATGAATAAAGTTTAATTTCTTATTTGATTCATTCATACTACCTGTCCTAACGTATGGATGTCAAACCAACCCACAGTATCCGAGATAAACAACCTTATAACATGCCAAAACGCAATGGAGAAACCAGGATTTTAGACAGTATACAGGAGTAAGAAGAAAGTGTCATTGCAGTGGACTGGTCAAGTTATAAGAGGTATAGGTTAGTATGGAGAAATAGTCCAGAAATCTAACAGAATGGTTTCCACGTTACAGAAAGCGTGGTAGAGATCGACAACATGAGCGAAATATAATGGGGAAATTATTGCGTCGCGCGCAATGAATGGGAATGGAGCAGAGAGGGGAGGTCTTTAGCACCAGCTCTATTCGTTTGCCAAGTGGCAAGTCAAAATCATTAATTCATTAAGGTAACACAATGTACACTTACTTATAAACGTAAATAAAGAAATACATATTAAATGCCTTCTAATTTTACATTTAGCTAGATATAATAACATTAGAATAAGAGCAAATATTGTAATTTTTTTACTATCCGAAAAAAAAATATTATTGAATTCGAATTAGTTTAGAAGTGGAGTTAAATAAAAGCTGTAAACATAGAAGTCGAATTCAAAAATATTCATTTTTAACAAACGAACTCACAAATCCTTTCGATTACAATATTGTTATTGTACGTATTCAACAAGTTGACTAAATCCTCGGGAACGCTTTGAATATTTTTATAAAGTTCCCTTTTTTCCTCTATCGATTTAATGTTTTGTTTATAAACATATATTTTTATTATTTAAGCTCAGTAGAACCTCGTTAAGTCGAACCTCGATAAGTCAAAAACCTCCAAATCTCGAAAAAATGTTTTGTTCCCTTCCCTTAAAACACCAAAACCTCCATTACTTGAAATCTTGACCCTCTGTTAATCGAAATAATCACCGAGTCCCTCCATGCCATTTTGGTACATATTTTCACTCTATAACTCGAAAAATTAAATTTGACCTCTGTATCTCGAACATAGGAACGTTTTATTTTACAACCTTTACAACTTGATCATTTGGAATTTATTATCTCTATTGTTCGAACAAAAATAAGTTACCGACTTTAAGAACTTGCCGCCAATGTGAGTACACTATTGTTTCTTAGAAAACATTTTAGGAGTATACAATAATAAATTTATGACTCATGGAAACACGTGTTTGCTTGCTTTGTGTCAGGTGTTCAATTTATAAGAATAAACCTCAAACTCTTTATGTCGAATCAAAATCCGCCTAAGTCGAAATCCTCCATAAGTTGAAAACTCTATAACTCGAATTTTTTGGCGTCTCCCTTGATGTTCGACTTATAGAGTTTCTACTGTATTTGCTTTTCTAAACCATATATTCTATAATTAAAATCGTTCGGGATAATTCGGCTTTAAACTATAGCTTCACGAGCTCTGATACTTGCCAAGGTCACGTTTACACTATTAAACACACGTGTTAATCGTGTAAACTAACATTTGTTTTAATCCATCGCATTTAAGCAAAATTAAAAAGGTACGAATGCCAAATTTGTTTAAAATTATATTACACAAATTTCAAGCACAATATTAATTATTATATAACACAATATACATTGTTTTCTATAAAATAAGAAACAGACAAACCATTTAATCCAAAGGGAAAGACCTATGCTCTGCTAGGCGAAGGTTTAATATTTTATATAAAATGAGGTTTCACGGGGTAAGAATTGCTGACACAGTGCAACGTGATGCATGGAAGTTCCAACGATACGGCATGAAGCGGAGAAACCCATGATACCGGCTACGTATCAAAAGTATAACTAATGTTAGGTTTAAAGACATTTATTCTCATAACATACAATAGTCACTTACATGAGAACTTATATACTAAAAATACAATTTATCACGTAGGAGCTTCAAGGTTCAATTAGCGAAGTAGAACTTGGATGGACTTTCATTTGCGAGGTAACTGGGATCACTCAAGAGACGGTCTTTTAGTCTAAATTTAAATATTGCCAGGCTGTCTACACTTTTTATATTTTGTGGAAGTCTATTATACCGCAGCACTCCCCCAACGCTCAATGTTTTTTACCGTTATTGGTTCTAAACTTAGGTACAATAAGATTGTAAGGGCGTCGTGAACTGGCTTTGAATTTGATTTATTTTATTGAAGTAATGTTAGTGTGTATTTAGTTATTTAGAATTTTGTAGATTAATAAGCTGGTATTGTATTGAAATAATTGTTTTAATCATGGTTTTGTTTCATGTAGATTTTTTGTCTACATGTAAAGTATGGGTAATGAAAAAGCAATTTAATTACTTTATTTTGAGCAATTTGAAGGTGAGAAATGTTAGTTTTTGTCGCGGCTCCCCAAATTTCAAAAGTAAAGAAGGTGTGATTTTTGCCAAAGAATTATAAATATGTAGACGAACTTCACGAGGAAGGCTTCGAACTATGTAATTTGTTTTAAAAAATTATGTTTAGATCCTTTAGATGCGCAATGTTGAGCGTCAACTATTGCGCTATAATCACGACACTATTTCAATGAAAATTATAAAGAAAGAACAAAAAAGAAAAAACTTAGATGGCGCTAAGTAATAATACATATTACTTCTTTGATAAATATATGCAAGATCAAGTAAGTCTAGAAATACATTAAACGCCTCGGCCGGAAAATGAACTATTTGCAGGAATAAGGTATAATGATATGTAAAAAAGATTTTGTTAGGGCAACTCGTGTAGTGTTGTAGGTGTAATAAATATAAGACTACCAATTACCGAATCCCAACAAGACATAACAAAACAACATTTCAATAACGAAAACATTGTCTATTATTATTTTATTTGACAAGAAATTGATTATTAACCTTGTTCATTAACGGCGGAATACCGGAAGCGTAAAAGGAAATTTACCGTAAATTTAATTAGCTGCGTAGAAATTTACTTGCCTGTATTAATTCGTAGTGTTTTCATTGCTTAATTGAAGACAAGACTACTGAATAATGCAAAAAATGAAGATTTCTGCGAAAGCCCCAAATATGCAAGAATTATTTGGTAGAACCATGCATATGGTAAAAATATTGTAAAATGTATTTACTTCTTTTAATAAAACCAAACAACACAGTAAGTTTTGAGTAAAGAATAAGTTAAATGTAACAGGCGGTTTAATAACTAAACGAACAAACGTAGAGAACCCGATTCAATAGCAAAAAACATAATAAAAATAAAATCTAATATATAAAATTCTCGTGTCGCGGTGTTTGTGGTTAAACTCCTCCGAAACGGCTTGACCGATTCTCATGAAATTTTGTGTGCATATTGGGTATAACTGAGAATCAGACAACATCTATTTTTCATCCCCCTAAATGTTAAGGGTAGTCCACCCCTAATTTTTTTTTTTAATTTTAATTTTTTTATGATACATCATTAAAAAATACATACAACCCCTAATTTTCACCCCTCTACGATCAACCCCTATTTTTTAATATAAATGATAAACATGGCAAAACGACGTTTGCCGGATCAGCTAGTTAAACTATATAAATACACTAGTCAAATACGAATTTATGCTAAAACTATTAAGTATCGTGTATTTGTCCCCATTTAATTATTCGTAATATCGTGAAAGGCGTGTTTACACTGCGGGCGTTCAGTTGGAAATGATCGCAAGCGTTTCAAATTTGAATTTCGTACGACCGCTTCCAACGTTCGAAAATTGCCCTTTTGATTGGCCACGTTAGTATAATCTGTGCACAGATTAACATTTATTGCGAACGAGGCTTTGCTGTTCTGAGTTTGTAATCTATAATAATTGATCCAAGCCATAGATAATTTATCAAGTCTCATTTCAATTAAAAGCATTAAGTGTAACTTATTTCTAACTACCGAACTGCCCCAAACTACGCAAAACATATATTTTAAATTATTTATTTTCTGACAAATGAATGGCAAAAACATGGAATTTTTTAAACCTTTTTTTTTTAATATAATGAATATATTATTATATCATATATATATTAAATATCCATTAAAAATGTGTTTACAAAAATAAGTTATAGTAATAGTTTACCGATTATTTATTAAATTATTTAAGAATCCTGAATTTTATTATACAACGAGCTAATACTACATTGAACATAAGGCAGGTAACAATAAATTAACACTCAGTCAAAATTTTAATAAATATACATAACTCGAAAGCCATAGAAATGCCTTTAATAAAATAGTCACATACATTTCAAAATACACCAACTACAAATTAATATAAGCCGGTGAGCGCGTCGCCAAAGTCGTTTGTTAAAAAATAACACTCGACAAAATAAATAAATCCAACCACACATTTAATTATTTAAAAATATTCACAGCCGCATGCAATATAACGACCGGTACCCGCTTAATTAGCGTCCATCCACAGACTAGTCCAAACCGTGTATACAACAAAAACTTTTTACAAATTTACTAATTCACCTTTGAACATTAAAGCTAAGCTAAGTGGCTGTGATGGAGTGGTTTAAGGCACAGGTAAGAAGTCTCAGCAATTTTTTTTATTTTGGATTGTCGCAAATACTGTCAGCACCAGGCCATAAAATCAGAAAAAAGTAGGCTCGTTATTTGTCTTCAAAAAATCAATGATGAGGGTAGACTTCAAAAAATAAAGTTAGGGTTTTGACATTGACATCCTACCTACCCTTACTGTACGTAGTCGGTCCCAAAGTTCTGTCATAAATGGAAATAATGATAAAAACAAAACTACTGATCAGTTTGTAATGAGTGATATATCAATTCTTAGTAAATTAATTAAGGAATAAAAAAAGCATAAAAATATTCGAAATAACCTCCCTCATTTTTAATACAGGCCCTTAAGCGTCGCGGCCAGTCGTCTATCGCAGCACGCACCATATTCGTGTCCATTTCAGTCACTGGTTTTTTTAAAGATGACTTCAGATTCTCCAAATTTTCATGAGGTTTATCACAGACCTTCCTCTCTAAGCCCTGTCAAAATTTCTGGTCCAAAGGATTAAGGTCCGGACTGGAGGAAGGCCAATCCTCATGTCTAATTAAGACGATGTTTTGACGCTCAAACCAGGCTTTAGTGGTCTTGGCTTTGTATGCAGACGCAGAGTCCTGCTGGAACACGAAGTGATGTCCCGCAAATAGGGTGCTGGACATGTCTTTGACAAGGCGATACAAAACCGTCTCTTGGTACACTGTAGCACTGGTTTTGACCCCCTTTTCGAAAAAAATTAACCTCAGTTAGCCCGTAATAGGACACTCCCAACCAAACCATTACTGATGATGGATGATGTCCATGTTGCACCCTTGGAACTTTATTTTCAGCTTCTTCAGAACTCTTAGCGTACACTGTATAATTATGTTTATTGTACTTCTCTTCAATATCGAAAAATTTTTCGTCCGTAAAGAGGATATCACGGTGTCGGTTTTTCGCGTACCGCTTAAACAACACCCGCGATCTCTTAAGCCTTATTGCTTTTAGACGAGCATTAAGTAAGTGCCCACTCTTTTTTGTATGCTCGTAGACCAAGATCTTCATTTAAAACCTTTTTTACTGTTTTCCTACTGACACCCATCTGCAAATCCATCAACTTCTGTTTTCGGACAGGATTTCTTACTATCCGCGCCTTGATAGCTTTGATTACTGCTGGTGTTCTTGCGGAGCGTGGCCAGCCAGTTCTTTTCTTGTCCTCAACACTGGAGACTTCAAGGTACCTATCAATAGTACCGTACACAAACCTAAGCGTTATATTCAAATTTTTGAGCAACTTGAAAATGGTACTCGGCGAGTGTCCACAGCGGTGCAACGCAATAACAACTATTCGGTTTACTTTCAATGTCCACTCCATCGTGAAAAATTACGGAAAGTTATTGTTTTTTGTTTTAAAACAATAATCAAACATTCCAAAATAGAATGCAATAATTTTTTTATAAAATCCTGCTCGAAATGTAGAAATAATGTGCTAGTGACAGAACTTTGGGACCAACTACGTAGAATTGAAAAGGTAAATTGCTATTGCACAACTGTTTCGCTTAAACGAAACAAACTGTATTGAATGGGGCTGAGTAAAATATTTTAAACCGCATCATTACACTTAATAATGCAATATTTAAATGAAACAACTTTATTGGATAACATAGCTTTCAAGCCGTGTGCGTATTAAATTTAGTTTATATTTATTTAATTTTCGACAAATACAATATATATATATATATATATATATATATATATATGTAATATACTAATGGCGCTACAACCTATTAGGTCTGGGCCTCATAATCCTGTATCTGTTTAGTGATCTAATAGACAAGTAGGTGATCAAGTTTCTGTGTCTGACACGGCGTCAACTTTTTGGGTCTATGGCATGCCAGTTTCTTAACAATGTTTTCCTTCATCGTACGAACGAGTGACGTTCTGTCTATGTGCGCTAAATGCGCATTATTGCACAGCCAGGGATCGAACCTACTAGGGATGAGAGTCGGAAAATAAAGCCATTAGGCTAACACTGCTCCTAATCTTAATATATATAAATTACGCGTCACGTTGTTTTTTCCGCTATGGACTCCTAAACTACCGAACCGATTTCAATCAAATTTGCACACCGTGTGCAGTTTGATCTAACTTAAAAGATAGGATAGCTTACATCTCAATGTATTCCCCCAATATTATATTATTGCAAATTATTCGTTTATTATATGATAGTCACAATTCTAATAGATGGCGCTGTGTTGAAAGTACCATCGTTTCACATAACCTACAATTGAATGGCATAACCACCAAAATAGCATGGTGGTCTCCATGACTGGTGTTCTCCAACCGTTTCCCATGAATAGTTTACTAATGTAATATAACAAAAACCTAAGCCACAGCAACAGCTAGTATAATATATAATGTAATAATGATTACAAAAGCCAGCACTAGATTTTCCACCTCGTTATTAGTATGTTCCTAATTAAATTTAGCAGTCAACCAAAAGACGTCTTCATCTACTCAAACCGTTCCTGCGCTAAAAATAAACAGAATCAGTATCATTTTACAAATATTTCAGTGAAATATTACCATGGAACGAACAGAGGTAATAGGTGTGAAATTAAAATTCCCTTTGAAGTCTATATGGAGACAGTGAGACATTTCGTTCATAGAAGATTGACAAGTGTATACGAAGACAGAATTATGAAAAATTTATTTGTGGCCGGCTTTTTATAAAAACCGAAAACACCACTAACTTGCGTGGTTAACTGCCCCACGTAGTAGCAGCTAGATTATAATGAGAAATAAACTTATTATAAATTGGGAACTTACGATTTAAGATGAGTGCGATGTTGGCTAATGGACGTTAATCGGACGTCGAGGCAGAATACGAAATTCCAGCCGTATCATCTTGACATCCGTCGTTCTACAACTGAGCGTTTTTACTGCCTGTATTTGCCGCGCACCACCACTATGTGGAACCAGTCGGAACTTAGGGTGCTCCAAGAAAAGAGCGTTCCAATTCTTAAAAGGCATTGAGAGTGTCCATGGGCGGCGGTACCACTAAACATCCGGTGAGCCTCCTGCCGTTTGCCCACTGTTCTATATTTAAAAAATATGTAAATACTGAATTTCTTTAAATTACAATGTTCTAAGTAATTAGTTGTGTAACAATTCAACTGCGCTTCAACTGTACTAATTATACTATTGATATTATATCATTAAACACGAACTAATGATTTAATTTTTACTTATCTATGTCTAACTCATGGTGAACCCAAAAGTTCGATTATATATTATGAACGCTTTCTTCAAATCGCTTACGTCATATTCATAATAATAATATTTTTTTACAAATAATATTATTATTATTGTATTATAATGTAAGCGTCATTATGGTCTCTTAATAACGGCAAAGGAGTTCTGAAAAAAATATTCAACTTGTTTTATACGAATTTGAGACGTGCCATTGAATTTATGTGTCTTAACCTCGCACCAAAGTGAACATTATCAACGAGTCGGCAGCTACATGTATATGTTATCTGTAATAACCGAGTTGATATATAATCTGTCGTCGCGTGCCTTAGCGGGACTTTAATGTTCAAACTTTTGCTGTTAACTGGCAATAGTTATCTATGCCGTATGTCATATTTATAAGACTGTCTTTGCAAGTATATATTTTATAGAATATAACTTCGACTTTGATTTGTCAATTTTATAGTCTATGCATTTATTTATTTATAAAAGCTTTCCAACGCTCGGCACACTTACAAGAAATAGAAAATACAAGATTTAAAGTGAAAAGCACTTATAGGCAAACAACAAAAACGAAGAGCTTAAAAAGAAAATTATAAAAAATAAATGAAAATTTATTAAAAGTGTGAAGGGAGCAATTATTAATATCCACACCTAGCTCGTTTATCAGAATGCTCAATCTGGATATCGGTGAGTTTTGGCCAAAAAGAGACAAATGGGATGATGGTATGTCTGGGGTATCTAGAGGGAACACGAAATTTATATTTAGTTAAAATGTTGGGTCAATTAACGTGATTTCTAAATATCTTAAAAACAAACGATATATAAATAGTCCATTGAAAAGTTACATTTGGGGTTGCGTTTTTTAGAGGACGCAATTTTATTTATGGAACATGTAGGGGGGTCAATACAAGCTTAACTCCAAGTTTGTGGGGTTGGCGTGCTTGTCCCCCGGCCGCCATCTTGGATAAAGGGTCCAAAAACTACGTTTTTGGCTATATCTCCTAAACTATCCATCGTACATAAAACTTGTAAAGACACATTTTGTAGCAAATCGCTGTGTCTACGATTATGTCTATTTAACTTTTTATCATAAATCCAAAATTTAAAAAGTTATAAATAAAAAAGTGATAGCTAGCTACCATTCTAATAACTGATTGATAATATAATTATGTCGAAGATTACCATATCAGCAAGTTGTCTGTGGAATAGGCCTACTAGGAATACCAATAAGTAAAATTGTAGAAATAAAAAAATATTTGGAAAATTTGTTTAAAATAAACGAGAGATCTTAAAAGTAAGGTAAAACTGCTGTTTTGATCGGCTTGTCATGAGCATTGACGCACCTAGTCAACTTTAGAAATAGGAAATATTTTCACTTTTTTATTTATAACTTTTTGAATTTTGGATTTATGATAAAAGTTACACAGACATAATTGTAGGCACAGCGATTTGCTACAAAATGTGTCTTTACAAGTTTTATGTACGATGGATAGTTTAGGAGATATAGCCAAAAACGTGGTTTTTGGACCCCTTTCCAAGATGGCGGCCGTGGGACAAGGGTGGCGACCCCACAAACTTGTTTTTAGCTTTACACTGACCCCCTCTACACATCAAAAAAATAAAATTGCGTCCTCTAAAAAACGCAAGGTAAGGCCTAAAAAATGTAACATTTCAATTGACTAAAATTAATGTATGAATTTTGTTTTCGTATTCTGGTATCGCATGGTATCTACTAAATGCAGGTTGTTTTTGACTGACATCCAAAAAAGCTTAGAGGAACTTCCTCATGAAAAAATTCACTCATATTCGACATAGATGCCCATACCGTACATAGATATACAAAAATTTTCATTGTAAATGTTATTACACATCATATATAGAACCTTTACAATTTATACCCATTCAAATGAAAAAGGGATAGAGGTTGGGATTTTTATAAAGAGTAAATTGCCATTTCTCAATATACCAAATCCCCATTAGCCGTTCAATACAATTGTGAGGATCATGGATGTCCAAGGATTTTATCCTTGTCACGTGGTATTAAAAGGGCTGTGACAGTATGTCGACAATGTGATTACGGCCTTTTATTATATAGAAGAAGTGATAGTGTAAATAACTTTGTACCTACCTACGACTACATTTCAAGGAATGATAAATTATATTTGATTATTATTTATGAAACTTTTGCACTAATCAAATTATCGGTTAAGTTTGCTTACCGCCGCCCATGGACAAACATTGCCAGAAGGCTGGGAAGTGCGTTGCCGGCCTTTCAAGAATTGGTTCGCTCTTTACTTGAAGGACCCTAAGTCGAATTAGTTCGGGAATTCAGTGTTATTCTACACAACACTACGGCATTTAAAATTATAAACACAAGTAGGTATCGGACAATAAATATCCATTAGCCACTTGCTTAAATGTATTGGCCTAATGGTTTCAGCGTGAGGTCGTAGGGTCGAACCCGGCTATGCACTAATGGACTGCTCGGACGTATGTTGAAAGAAAACATCGTGATGCCTTAGACCCATAAATGTCAATGGCATGTGTCAAGCACAGAAGGCTGATCATACACTTGTCTATCAAGAAACAGATACAGAAATCTAAGGACCAGACCTTAAAAAATATACTTATAGAAATAAAATAATACTACAAACAAAAACATGTATTAAATTGTATTCAACATATCGGCTTAATTTAATCTAAAACGGTAATAGAGGCAATGCAAAATATCCACCAACTTAAATCCTCAATAAACTCGTACAAATGAAACAAATTGCTGTAGGTAGCACTCGGCCGGTTTAAGCTCAACACCTAGAGGACTTAGTTTCGACTGTATTCCAGAAACACAATAGAATTTCAGAGAAAATTATACACCTGTGCTCTTAGATAGGAACCATTGTAATAGAGCAAGCGGTTATTAAATATAATATATTAAATTAGTTCACTTTATAACCCTGTTACGTAGATTTAAACACCAAGCCGTACTATGGACTATTTAATGTAATTATTTCTGTCTGTATCTTTCCCTGTTTATACCGTATAAAGGGTAGTTTAATTTTATATTTGGTTGATACTAATATGTATTTTACTAAATTGTATATATAATACGCTATGTTGTACCAATACTCCATTTTATATTACACAAAATACACCGTATTGCCATGACTATGAGTGCTTTTAATTAACAAAAGTTTGACAAATCGAACCAGTTCTTGAAGAATAGAATGCAAGACTCTAAACTTGACTTTAAAATAATAGAATATCAGACACTTAAATTATACATTTTCTTCATTTAACAAATCCAAGATTTGATTTCTTGATCTTAATTTTTCTTAAACAATTGCCACGCATGTCTAATAATAAAATCCCCTTACCAATAAAAATGTCTAAAATACCTCTCGCCGCCTCTAAACAATGTTCAAAAAATTCCGTCGTACCGCGGGTATAGTCAAAAGAATTAAAAATAATTACAATTGTTTGAGACATTCAGAGAGACATTTCATTTAACATCAATTCCATTTAAAATAAAAGTAACCCTAAACAAATAATACAAAACAGCTGATCGTAAACATCCGCCATTTAATCTGTCAACAGGGCCCGAGGTTGTTTAAACCCATTACAACGCTGAATTCGGTTTATCACTGTTTACAACAATTAAGAGATGTACATAATCTACCTTACCTGCATCTGGTAGTGTAAGAACATACGAACAATACTTAATTTCGCATTCATTAAAGGTATGAATTGAAAAAGTTCTTAAAGTTAATTTACGCTAATTACCCGCGAATTACCTTCTAATGTGCCCTTACCCCGAAGAGCTTAAATTTGTTTCAAACGAGAGCTTTACTTACGAATAATAAACGAACTGTTCTAAACCCTAATTATTCTAATCAAACTGGATTATATCACTTCTGGTACACTGTCTTTACATCAATTTAAATTTTCATTGATTTTGATTTATTTAATTTTTATCCTTTAATCATCTTCTCAACCTGTCCTATACCGAAGCGGAAAGTATTCTTCCTGTGCAACAGTAGTTTTATTATATATAAGTTAAGTAGAATTTGTTAAGTCAAGTACCTACTTAAAATCATTATTATGTCAAATCGAACAGACTAGCTGCCCACGACACAGGGAATCCTAGCGTGGAGGCTAGTGCATTTTCTATTTTAACTATACATCCTTTTTTATTATGTACATAATAAAGTTATTTTTCTTCTTCATCTGGAAAATACGAAATATCACTAACCTATTACTAAACTCTAAAAACCCTTATTTTGTGTAAATGTATTTTCATCGCCACTAACCCCCGAAACATAAAATACATTTATTATCTAAATATGTAGTGACACACAGCATCGTTAAGATAATTGAGGTTTAAAACACCGCAAAAGCTAACAGGCGTGTCCAACATTCCCTAACCTTAAGAAATCCAAAATCTCTATATTCCGAAACAAGAATCTCCAGGGTATATAGCTATTATCATAACGTATTGTGTCCTAATAAAAACATCGGTAACAAAATTACTAAGAAACATTTCGTATAAATAAAATCAAAGGAAGTTGCGAGCTTTTTTTCCCCCGTCGCAACCATACAAAAAGCGAACTTTTCTAAACTAATTATGTTTGTTTTGATTAAAGCTGGCCCCGAGATAAAACACGTACCTAATACTTTGCTTACCCTATTTATACCCGTTATTTAAAATCTCGATGAGTAAACATCTTAGTGAACGATTGCTTTTCTTTCGCCGACTTCATATGAGCGCTTTTGTAAACAAAAAAGTTAATATGTGGGGAACGGGGACTAAGCATCTTTATTCGTTACCTGAGTTTATTCACTTGGGCAAAAGATATGTTATATTTTTCAATTGTTCCTGTATAAAGACATCATTTAACATAACGAATTAGCGTCACTTAAGACTATTTAACATAAGAAAATGTGCAATAACGTTACTATATAACCATTATAATATTTATGTAGTGTTTTGAAAAGACATTGACACGGGCAAAGACATTTCTGTTTCTGTTTACATTACGAATGAATGGGGTTTTAGGCCATGTTCAGATGGCAAAATACTGACGCTTTTTGAAATCGCGACTAGACATTGTGGTTTTTACATATAACCTATAACATAAGCGCACGTTAAAGCGGATCAGCGAGCTTGGCCGCGGCGCTCAGAAAAAAAAGTCTCTAGTCGCATTTATTAACGCGCGTTGAAGTTGAAACAAATTGTCGAATGACTTTATACATTCTGAAGTAATTAAAGAATTTAGATTCATTGACGCTCAGATTCGGATATAATGCCCGAACATAGAAACAAACAGTGTCTATTTTTCAAAATTGGGTGAACACAGTGTGCGTTTTCATTTTTTTTTTTTTGTAATACTACCACAAAGTTATAGCTTTTTCCAAGTCCATTTTCCAAGCTCTATCGAAACAAACTAACGAGCTCTCGCATCTAGCGTTAACGCTTGTCATTTGAACTCTTTATAAATTTGAACGCGCGTTATTTGTGTACAACGCCTTAAGCATTCAATGTATTATAAAACCTCTACAACAATCAAAAACTAATAACCAACTTCATTTTTTCCTATAAATATTATCTAGTTTAAATACTTTACTTTTCTATGTTACCAAAAAGGCTATCAACCGTAAAATTTTGTATTTAGTAAGACTTGTGTACTTTGTGTGTGTAAGATTTTGAAACAATTTATTTTAATAAAAGCCACGCGGTAAGATGTATGGAGTCCCCGTACTAAGTAAAGATTTCAATCACGCGCTGGCAAACATTCGCGCGTGACAAGAATCAAGGCAGTCATATTGGAAAATTTATATAAGATCCCTTTAAAATTTGCTGAGACACTGTTGGTTATTGAAAAATGAAACTTTCTGAGTGAAAAATTGTTCCCGTGTGGACTCATTTTCAACCGCATCTTTGCGAGAATAAAATATCTTTCTATCAAAAAATTTAAGTGAATAGTCAAAATATTTTCCAATATTGGCCATATTATTAAATTCATGCTACATTATGCACGATAATATTATAAATAAAAATCATAACGTCCGCCTCAAATTAGATAATTTATGTATAAAATATTAAAAAATAACTGTTTCTTCATTAAATTAAATCTCATATGAAAATTGAGTGAGTGAGAGTTCTTCTACATAATAGTGGATAGTCCATTTATTGAGGAAGTCATATATCACAACAGGGCACAGATAGGAAGTCAAAGAAACCCACTTATCATTTACATTTAAAACGTTTTTAAATTTAGTCAGTTCACGCATTTTTTGGTAGTCTGAAGACTAGACCCCGGGATTCTCCTTAAACGGTAGGGCGAGATGCACCCGAGGAGGGTTTTATTTGGTGTTTCTCACCCGGCAACTACAACATCAACAACAACCGGGTATCCGCCTGTTGTAATTCAAGTCCCATATATTACCGTAGCCATTAAAATGCGGGAAATGCGCAAAAACAAATCAGCCTACTCTGTTAAAAAAAATGAGATCAGCCTTCGGTGCCTGACACATATCAATTCTTTGGTTAAATATTTGTTTTCGTCACCTACCTTCCCCGTTGCCAAATACACAGTATATATAAACATAAAAAGCCTTATCGTCATAAGCGTCCTCATACATATTGCCTTATACTCGGAAAAGTCCGCCTAAACTGATAAGCATTGGATCAGAAGAAATAAAAATTACATTGAAACTCAATCTTTATCTACACATCAACAACTTTAGGGCACTTTTATAGTAAACTTATCTCAACTCCCAAAAAAGGGTTCTGATTCAAATCTTCATATTTTATGTTTCGGATTAATGTCAAGATTTACGAGGTTCACGAATAGAAATCGAAGATTTATTGTATAGACTATAATGTTTTTTTAAAGTAATACAATTATTGTATAAAAAAAATTCTTTGTGGAGCCGTTCTTTAACTAGACATTTAAGTATTGATTTGCGATCAATTCAGTTTTATAAAATTTGATTTTGTTAAACTATAAATCATATATCTACCCTTTATTTATACCAAACTTATTGATCTTAATGATGTATTCTTTATGTTATCTATTCTTTTCTTCCCTATCATATGTCATTCCGTTGATCTAGAATAACTAAGGTAGCAGACAAAGAAAAAAACTTAAGTTAAAATGGGCGGGACACATGGCAAGAGGAATAGAAAAGTGGAGCAACAAAGTATTAAGCTGGTGCCCAAAGTACAATAAACGCGAAATTGGAAATCAATTTAGAAGGTGGATAGACCAGATTAAAGAAACAACAAGTGGTTCAAGGAATAGCGAGAATGAAAACAAGAAAATGAGAATATAGAAATATAAATATGTTTAAATATAAAGTATCCGAAGAAAAATGTATTATTATCATACCAGACTTACCATAAACGATAGATAGAATTTTAATGTTTTGTCCATACCAACTATCACTCTCGTTTCACTTTCTAATAGTTATTAAACTAAATAAATCTTGGCTCAGGCACAGAGAAATTCCTTGCTACAAGACCTCGTCAGTATCGAAAAGTAGGGACCGATTAGTTTTAATGCTAGTGCACTGGCCCAGTTGCACTCAAGGCCCACAAGCCAACGTCACTACACTAAATTATCTGTAATAACTTATCTGTCGCTAAAGGTATATAAATATATATTCTATCGTTAAAAAACACAGAAGGCTAATAATTTACTGGCCTGTACAATATCAAAGAAACGAAGACAAATTGGAGGGCAACATCAAGGAAAGCAAGGCACTGTTTTTGTAACTTTATCGAATTCGCTAGCAAAACGGTATCAACGCGAGAAATTTTACTAAGGAAATAGTTAAGAAAATAAAATACTTCAAATGAAAATCACGGAGAATAGCTAAACCATATTTCTATACGGAAGTAACGTGAGAAAAATCAACGGTTGAGCGAACAATGCGAAAGTGAATGTAACACATTATACATAACGATGTATATAATATCTATTATCTGTTTACTTAACGCATCAGTGTGTTTTAAATACCTCAGAACATCACTGCCTACTTGCTCTACAATTTTCAGTACCAGCACAGTGCCATAGATTCACAATGACAATTAAAAAGGTAAAATACAGACTATATATATAATAAAAATTAAACTAAATAATCAATATATAAAATTCTCGTGTCACAATGTTCGTTCCCATACTCCTCCGAAGCTCGGCCGATTCTTATGAAATGTTTTATGCATATTCAGTAAGTCTGAGAATCGGCTACAATCTTTCAAACCCCTAAGTGATAAGGGGTGTCCACCCCAAAAAATTGATTTTTATTTTGTCGACAATTTTTTGTTTTTATTTTTTTATGAACGTCATACAAAAATACATACGGGTTGTATAATGTTGTTAACTTTTCACCCCTTTTACAATCAACCCCTATTTTTTCTTATTGATAGTCATTTTTATTGAACTAAAAAATGTTTCCTAGAAATAATATACATGGGAAATAATATATATATATACATGCCAAAACAACGTTTGCCGGGTCAGCTAGTATTAATATAAGAATAAGCACAAAACGTATTGAACTATATCAAATGTCATCAAAATACTACAATGTTTCACCATAAGAATGTGTCTGCATTCGCTTCTGGATTAGGGAACATATTCCACAACGTATATCAAGTCACAATCTCTGCTGTCAAATATGTCAGACTCAATACAGAGAAAATGGTTTAACAGGTCTTGAAACTAGATTTAAGTTTGAGTGACGTTCTGACTACGGGCCGAAATATATGCATAGCTAAATTTATACTAGCAATCTCAAACTTACGGTGGTATATCAACTTGAACTGTTTGCCTTCTACCCCAAGTGTAATGAGTTTTGCGTATCTATATGATCTATATTCTAATATCTAAAAATATAGGAATTTCTCATATAGGGCATCTGAAAATCATTGTACCGAGAATATATATTCTTGATTTTCTCGTTTTAAAAAAACTTGTACTTCGAATCACATGTTTATAACATTCCAAAAATACTTATTTATATAAATAACGACTTTTGGTGTAACAATACCTCCATAGTTTTATTATCTTTTAAGGCGACAAACTCAACTTAAAGTTTTTGTTTAACATAAGAATGGTCGGTAAACGGAATACTTTACTAAATGTAGAGAAAGGAAGGTAAAGGGAGGATCCTCGACTAGTATAACCACTGACTGGCTCGCCCGAAGGCCCTAGTGGCTAAGTTCGAGAGAAGTTGTACATATCCGCATAGGCCGGAATAACTTCGTTGGCGCGTTTGAGGGTATGACTTCTTCACAGTGATTGTAGGCTTAGATAGTAGGCGAAAACATACTAAAGTACTCTTTCGTCTCATACTGGCAATAACACAAATAAGTAATAATTATTTATGAATAATTAAAAACAAAAATTCACACAAATTCACGAGTTTAACAGACTTACCTTTGTCTAAATACCTCCGATAGAACAATTGTTTCAAACATAATGATATTTGAAGAAAATTACACAGCGGTAAACTTAATGGCGAGCGAATCGGGAATGAATGATGATCAAAATGAATGGATAAACGGGACCGTGCTTTAAACCTTTGTTAAACGTTTCTATTTCGTGTATTAACGCTCGTCTAAACAGTTTCAAATGAATGAATGGGAATCCGAGCGACAAATTATTCAAATATAAAGTTTATGAATATTTGTGTCAAACTGCTGAACAGTGACCCAAATGAATGAACGAAACCCTACTTCGGAGTCCCTTTATTTATTCAATTTAATAGTTGATTTGAATTGGAAACTCTAAGTTAAACATAATTCCAAAGTGTTGTTTGATCCTAAGAATCGGTTTGTTATGACAGCAAATACATGGGTTTAGAGAGCTTTGTAGTCATGTGCCTAGATAAAGGAGAATATATATGTCGCAGATTCAAAGCGACCAATATTAGCCAGCCAGTTATCAGTATCGTCGTGTAACATTTGGATTTTATTTTAAAACAAGTCAGTACGCACGTCCGGTACAGGCGGCGTTCTGAGAGCAACTGAACCCAACAATCGATTCAACGCACTACTGATAAACATTTGACACATTGACAATTTACAGCCTGTACGATGTCTATGATACTGTGGCTATTCTAATAAAACAAATGACATCGTGATCTCTTATTAGATTATCTCTGACATGTATTTCTTGCAACGAAGTGTAAATATATAAATAAATATACAGTTTCTCAGACATACATAAAAGATACATTTCACGTGATAAAAATGTACCTTATCATGCATAAATTAGGACTTGCGATTAACTTAAACGCCTCACATGTTAATGAACAAAATAAATTTAAACCATTTTCTATTTAGCATTTTATTTAAACAAAATTTACCATGGGACTAATGCTAACACAAACAAATTTTATAACTCACTCTCTATAGAGAGAGTCAAACTTTGTTTGACTTCACAAAGGTTTAAAGTACTAATTTATGTGAAAATTACTTAACTGTATTTAGGTTTCACTAACTCAACAAAATGAATTGGGTGCTTTTATTTAGTTAGCAACTAGATGAAATAATTATGAGATTACAGTCTATTTTAATACGGAGCGAAACTCAAACCACGAATCCAAAAGTGTGGCATTCAAACTCCAGCTGAACAACAATGGATTTTCCTTTCTATGCTCAACTTAATGTTATAACTTGCTCACACAGTGAGGGTACACATATTGTCTGTTTTAATTTTATTGTGTTTTATATGTAATTTTTATAATAAATAAAGCCTTTATTCACTGACCATTAATTTGAGTGTTATTTAAAATTAATAGTAAAACCATTTTTTTTTTAGAAACAAGTTTTATGGCCAATTTTGCTTAATCCCAGACTATCCTGCTCCATATGCAATTATTAATATTTAAAGACAAATATAATTTGGCCTAGGTATAACAGTTAAACGAACTCCTTACACACCGTGCGTACAAGCTTACACTGAATCGTATATTCAGAAAGCCATCAAATCATCAAAAGTAATGTTGTAATAAATTTAATAATATATACAGAAGTCCATATTTAATCCATTGCAATGTCGATCGACATAAAATATCTTTTAAACAACGCCCGAATTTGCAAATGACAACATACATTCTTAAATCGAAATAATTTAAATACCCACAGAATTATAACAATTCAGAGGGTAATTAAAATTTTTATAGCACAGAGTCATCACTCACAAAGTGACAAGTTTATTATTCTCAAGTCTGTTTGAGTGGACTAAGAATCTGTGTAATTAATAACGAGGGCAGATATTTACTTTTCCTCGACTTCTGTTTTTTCTTTTATTCTCGTTTGACGTTCCGTTGGGATTTCTAAGAACTGTGTTTTGTTCTTTTTAAATGACTTGAATTTTATTGTGATTTTAATAGAAACTCAAAACAAGCTTTTGCCCGCGGCTTATCTGGTACTTGGTATCTCATTGAGACCCCATAAACTATAGATACCACTCAATAAACACATAAACATAAACCGTATTCCGGTAAAATGCTATGATAAATTAAGTAAATCTTAGACGTTCTCCTTCTATCAGCTTTGAAGCTTGTACCACACTCTAAGCCAAACACAACTTTATTTATGAAGTGCCGGGGGCACAGTAACGTAGAATAAAACTACAGTATCGTTTGAATAAAGTCGACCGGCTAACCAAACAGTTGTATGGGGTAGCCCCTTAATATTTTATAGATGTAGGGCTGTCGTGAAATTCTTAACATTAAAAATTCAATTTTTTTAAGAATTCTTCACTACATAGTATAAAACAAAGTAGCTTTCTCTGTCCCTATATCCATTAAATAGTGGAGAAATACTGTTATTTTTGAGGTTGTCGTAAATAATTACATGTTTCCGCTTACATTGCAAACGCAGGCTGAACCCTACGAGATTTATCAAAATAATGTACTAAGTATTGTACACATTTAAAAGGTCTACAGAAAACTCCGCGATGGTATAATATGTCTATCTCTTATGGATATCCCACAATATTTTTTTTGTCATTTACTTTTTACGACAATGGCTAATTTTCGAAGCGATTTTAAACAATACAGCATTAATGTATAGCACTTTGAATTTACTATCAGTGCCCCGTGCGAAGCCGGGGCGGGTCGCTAGTTTTAAATAAATGTCATTACAGTTATATTTTCGTTATTAGTATAAGCAACAGTCCATGGGGCTGTGCTACTGCACTAAAACTATTTAATCGCCACAGGTACGAATCTCCGAATTACCTGGCCCTTCGCAGTGGATACATTGTAGAAATATTCATGTATTCAACAATTTAAAGATCACGGTATCAGGCACACTTCTTTTTATAAATGTTTGTTTCATGCTTAAAATCTTTACATAAAACCTGACTTATACATAGAATAAATTACTTTTTGCCATTTTTAGTCACAGCCCTACAATCACAATAAATTGAGGTCCAATCGGCTCAACAGTCCCTATTTTCACCGCTTATTTATTTTATTTACTAAAAACTAGAGGTTATTCTTTACGTAAACATTGGTAAATATATGTCAAACACATTTAAAAATTGATTTCGGTTCCATTAGAAAATATTTTATAAGTTACATTATATGTCAGACATATGTTGCCGTGTTTTATTTCTGACACACACGTTTCATTGACATTTTGCGTACAAGCGCTAATTTTATATTAATTAAAAGAAAAATACACAGCCGATGTTTGAACGCAGGACGTGGGTTTTGATTCAAACGTTTGACTCGATTGACGTTTGACTTACCATAAGCTAACATTGCAATAAAGCAAGGAGCATTTTAAGTGTAAAAAAAGTTACTTAGAACTAGATAAAGAAAGAAACTTAATGGCCATAAAACAAATTTAATAAAATAACTATTTAAGACCTCACTATCACCTTGCACCAACTCTATCGTAAGTTGTTTATTTTTTGCAAAGAATGATATAACACTTATTCTGCCCCGAGAGAATCTCTAATCATCAACTATGGGAGCTGTGCAATGAGAGAACTATAAAACGCCGAAAGTGGAGCTGGGCTCCGGAGGGATTCAAGTCACATGGCCAAGCAAGCCTTCGACTGAAACTCTCAAGGCAAAAGGAAACATAGCCCAAAACAGACCTGGCAACGAAGCATCACTGCAGAGGCGAAGGAAGCTGCAATACCCTGGATTGTAATATAAGTGCTGCTCAAGACCGATCAGAATTTCAATGCTGGATGCCCTCTGGCCCAACCGGGGGACATAGGACCTCAAGTCAACACATTATACTTGCTAGAATTTACAAGTAACGCCTCGCTACTACTAAGATAGAAGTGTCAAGTTCCCTACTCGATATGGACAATCGCACAATGCAATTTTATTCCAATCTGTCCGCGTTGTCATTGTTTCCGAAACGGACGGATTTATTCAATTGTCGCTTTATTGTTACTTGTTTTCTGAAATGCAACAATATTTTCCACGCTTTCATAGCCAATATTCGATCAATTTTATTCATTTCTACTTTTTATATTTATACAAAACGTGTATTAAAACGTTTTAACAATCTCTACAATACATCAGAAATTACCCTTATTTTAATTACACGAAAATTCTATAGTAATTTCTCCGAAAATACCCAAATTTCTCATTCATTTTTCCTTAAATATTTTAGCAACGCAAGCAATTAATAATAGATTAAATTATTGGGCGTCTAAAGAAAAGGTCGTTACTACGAATTATAATAAACGATAATTATATAAACGCTAAAATGTTTACACATATCACAATCGATGCAATTTTACATAGAACTGGTCAAATATATTTTCGCAATCTTTTATCTAAAAAAAACAATACCCGCCGGCGCGTGGAACTGTCAGTTTTGACAGCTGTCACACGTTTGACATACGACGTCCGCATCGCCGGTTCGGAACAAAGAGTAATTATAGCTAAATAGATCACCTACAATTCGACCTAGATAATAATTAGATAATAGCATGCGGTTATTAATAGCACACTGTTTCTTAGGAGTCACCTCACTTCTGGCTATGCATTTAAAAATGTAAAGTTTTACAACTGTTTTAAATAAGAAAGTGTTACATACATGTGTGTATAGTGTATATATTACATGTTACAAATATATTTTATTCTTTAGATAAAAAGGTTAACATACTTAAGAAGTAGAGAAGAAGTCGACTTAGAGTCCTTCAAGCAAAGAGCGTAACAATTTTTGAAAGGTCGGCAACGCACTAACAAGCCATCTAGCATTTAGAGTATCCATGGGCGACAGTAGCACTTAACATCTTCTGTTAAATTGTGGTTACGCTGTGATGAAGAGGTTTATTTTTTATAAATAATGTGTTGGACCTACACGCGCAGATATAGGAAATCGTAACTAAGGTTTAAATCTTCCACAAACAGTTTTCTTTTTCATTGCCTTAAGCATCGTACCTGGAGGGGTTTTCAATTAAGGTTAGCGTAAAATCACATAAAGGCAGAAAGAGGTAACTGCAATCTCAGAACTTGTGGGGCTTCACATCTAAGAAAGTATTAAGGCTTCTTATTTACCGACCAGATTACGTAGAATACAATAACGTTTATGTTATAGCATTAACTGTCATAGTGAGTATAAAATATAAAATATATAGTATACTAACTGACCCGGCAAACGTTTGTTTTGCCATGTATATTATTTCAAGGAAACATTTTTTTAGTTCAATAAAAATAACTACATATCTACAATAATAAAAAGGGATTGATCGTAGAGGGGTGAGAATTAGGGGTTGTGTGTATTTTTGTATGCTGTGTCATAAAAAAATAAAAACAAAAAAATTTGTTTAAGAAATTAAAAAATATTTTTTGAGGTGGACACCCCTTATCTTTTAGGGGTTTGAAAGATAGTAGCCGATTGTCAGACTTACTGAATATGCGTAAAATATTTCATAAGAATCGGTCAAGTCGTTTCGGAGGAGTATGGGAACGAACATTGTGACAAGAGAATTTTATATATTAGATATAAAGGATTTAAGTTAACTATAGATAATATTTTATTTTTAAAAGTGAAGATCATTGTTATTGACACAGGTATTATTTACTTAAAACGGTTACCAAATCTTACACACATGAATGGTTTATACTGAAATAAACACATTTAATTTTTATTTATTTGTTGTATTAATTTTACACCGTACTCCGCTTTATATGTTTGCCAGAAATCGTGCAGGAAATCTCTAGGTAGGTAATAGTTGTGGAGGTGGAAATATTGTACCACATAGTCTTCACAGCATGCTTGATACTACTTACATAATATATAACTTAAAGTGCTTGCATCTGCAACATTTCAGACTTACCTGAAAATAAAGACAAGTTTATTATAAATTACAGATATACAAAGTGAATAACGCTAAGTAGTACACGTTGTATATAGAGCAGTGTTTCCCAACGTAGGGCCCACGCCCCACAGGGGGGCAATTTGATAGTTAGTAGTAGTAGATAGTTTAGTAGTAGTAGTATTTTCGAAAATTTATTATATTTTTAAATAATTATTTGTAATTTCACTTTTTCACTATTTGTTTTAATATTTACGTACTGTGTTTCGTTTACAATTTCCAAGTCTTAAATTAATTTCTAAATTTAATTTAAGATAATAAAAATTATGAATGTTCCATAAGAATTTTAGGAAGTCTATGGCACAAAATACGTTGGACAACATAGATATAGAGTACTTTTAAATTATAATTATTGTTATAATACCAGTGCACAGGCGTTTCACCATCTAAACAAATATTTCATGGTGTTCAAATTTATCACCTCTGAAGTGAATTAAACTTGAAGAAAAATAGCAAGTTTCGCGACGAAGAATGAGTTTAATTAGAACTGGTATAAAACTGCCGAGTCGCGACAAGAAAACCGCGTGAAATTTGGTACAAGTTAGGAGATGTACCATTTAAAGAAAAAACTTTTTAACCGGATTAAAGTTATGTATTATTATAAATTTACAATTATTTAACATAATTTTAAATTTATCCGACGTTTCTGTGAAATGTGTAAAGGTTAAAGGTTAAAAAAATGTATAAATGTGTAAAGGTTATGTTAATCAAAGACAATACTAGATGTACCATTTGAAATACTACATACTATAAAAACGTTAATAAAGTATTAACTTCCGTTTTTATTTTTATATAAATTAATCATATTCGTTAGTTACTCTTTATTATAGACAACAAACTAAACATGCCCAAATCGATTCTTAATAGAAAATTCACAGACATGAAGAAAAATCACCTTTTTTGCAATATTTTTTTTTTAAATAAATAATTGTAAAAATAAGGTACTAATCCCAAAAAGAATTTTTAACAAGTAACAGTTGAACTTATAATACACACTACTACAATAACACTTCTGCCATGTAAAGAAGAGAAGAGAAATATTTATTTTGGAAACGAGAATTTTAAATTACAATGTACGCACTGCACTCGAAGCTTCCAGCCTATGGGCTTCCCGAGAAATTATGCGATTGGATCTCCAGCTTTCTGACCGATCGAGCACAGCAGGCCGTCAAGGTCGTCATCGACGGAGCATGTTCCGACCTTAAACCTGTGAACGCTGGGGGTCCCACAAGGGGCTGTGTTCTATCCCCGACCCTACCTTTTCTTTTTGCATATCAATGATATGTTGGATGCAACTTTAGCAACATTCATTGCTATGCGGATGACAGCACCGGGGCTCTATGGGGGACACTTTTACACTGGCCGGGCAGGTATTTCTCGGGCAGTTGTTGATGAGTACCGGAACAAACTTGTGTCTGAAGTCGAAGGGGCAGACTAAACCTAGTCCAATTTAACCCCAAGAAGACACAAGTTTGCGCGTTTTCCGCTAAAAACGCCCTTTGTCGCTACTCCTTTTTCGAAAACACTCTTCTTAAAGCCACAGCCAGCATTGGAATAGCCTTGGCGTTGACATATCGAACGACGTTCAGTTTCGCGGTCACTTGGAGCGAAAGGCTAAATTAGCCTCGCCCCCACAAAAGCTTGGTGTCTCAGCAAGGCGAGGCGGTACTTCACTCCGGGCCACCGCATGCAACTATATAAAGCGCAAATTCGGCCCCACATGGAGTACTGCTCTCACCTCTGGACGGGGGCTCCCCAGTACCAGCTCCTTCCACTTGACCGTATACAACGCAGAGCGGTTCGAATCGTCGAAGACCAATCCCTGAGCGGCTTGATCCTTTGGCGTTGCGTAGAGATGTGGGGTCACTCTGCATCTTCTACCGCATTTACATGAGAGTGTTCAGAGAGTTGATGTCGGATTAATACCTGCAGCTGAGTTTCATCATCGGACGTCGAGACAGAATAAACGAAATTCACCCGTATACCTCAACGTCCGCCGTTCCACAACTGAGCGTTTTTCAAGGCAGTTTTTGCCGCGCACCACCACTATGTGGAATCAGCTGCCCACTGAAGTATTTCCGAACCAATTCGACTTAGGGTCCTTCAAGAAAAAGAGCGTACCAATTCTTAAAAGGCCGGCAACGACTCGGAGCCCTCTGGCATTGAGAGTGTCCATGGGCGGCGGTATCACTTAACATCAGGTGAGCCTCCTGCCCGTTTGCCCCGTTCTATAAAAAAAAAACGAGTGTGGGAAAAACTAAAGGGCTCATTTTGGTTTCAAGTGTGCGATAAGTGCTAACATTTGGTTTGCGCTTCTAATTTTTTTTTATGATTGGACAATTCACACCAATTGACCTATTCTCATGCTAAGCTGGTGAAGCTTGTGTTATGGGTACTAGGCAACGGATATACATACACATTATAGATAGATAGACATATAAATACATATTTAAACACCCAAGACCTAAGCACAACACCAAATGCTCATCACATCGATGTTTGTCTCAGCCGGGGATCGAACCCGGGACCCATGGATTCGCAGTCAGGGGTACTAACCACTAGACCAATGAGCCGACAAATATTAACTAAAATATATATAAGTAACTTTACTAATGTTTGGTTACATAACTCGGGCATCAAAGTGTTTCTTATTGAGACAAACTCAGATTAAAAATGACGGGATGTCTCCAAACGCCACCGCGTATACCTTACACAATACTTAAACAATTATAAGGCTTAAATTGGTAGAAAGCAATTAGTTAGGCGTGGGTTGGAGGCAACAAATAAACGAAGTACCGAAGCCTTCAAATGTTTCAAGCTTTCATTGATTTCAATAGAGCTTTTGTTTCAGTCAAGAATAGCTATTTATTATGTAATAACATTCAAATATTATTGTAGCTGATTTAAAAAAAAAATTATTTCATCGTTGTCAATAGTTTTATGTTACGAATTTAAACAACTGTTAGCTTTTATATTCTGAAAAATATTAATTGCTGGATCACCATATTCATCTTTTCATGATTTAAGCATGTCTTAATAGTATAAAACAAAGTGGTTTCTTGTACGCTTAGATATTTTAAGCTGCACATAGCGTCTAATGCTGTTTATATCAATAGACTAATAATGTTCATCTTTATATATATAATTCTACTGTACGTGTATATGTCAACGAACTCCTCTTAAACGGTTAGGCCAATTTGAATTTTTTTTGGATGGTTTAGATTCACAAATCAGCCCAGCAGATGGCGCTGCAGTCGGTACTTTCATACTTTGTTTAATATCCGAATCTCTTGAAATATCATGCAGGACAACGTCTGTCGGGTCTGCTAGTATATTATAAAATGTATGCTTAAAAGATGAATTGCTACTTCCGGATAAAATTTACGAAATAGGCACGCTGTAATACTGTGTGCAATATACTCTGTCAAAAGTAATTAAGTGCGTATCTTAACAAGACTATAAAACATGTGTTTAAAACTTTATTACGTACGAGAGAGGTGATATAAATTATTATAACAATTTATCTTGGCGTTTAGGAGGCTTAAGAATGTCTAGATAAAATAGTGTTTTAAACATATCCGTTTTCCCCTGCATTTGTGTAAATATTTTCTTCGTAGTATTGTGGGTGTTGAAAGTAGGTTAAACAGCACTCTTTGTTCTTTTATGAAAATAATGATTTGTGTATATAATAAAAACAAATTTATTTAATTTATAAGAAATTAAATTTTATAGAAAAACGCTTTTTTAAAGGATTTGAAGCTATGTTTTATCATAAATGTACAATTATTTTACATTATTTTAAATTTAACCGACGTTTCGCGTGCTTTACAGCGTGCGTGGTCAAGGTGACATAACTTCAAATCCGTTAAAAAAAGTGTTTTTCTACGTCTAAAAGTTATGTCAATAAAAGACAAATTAAATTTTATTTAGAATAAAAACAAAATTTACAATTTTGCATGAAACAAGGCTTTTATTCCTGAAATGCAACGCACTTACGAACCTACAGGCACTGTGAATGTCTATGGGCGACGGTATAACTTAACATCAGATGAGCCTCCTGCCCGTTTACTCCCCTCCCCTGGACATCATTGTTTTCACTTGTAATCATTAGAACTATAAACACGATGTCCTGAACTCGTTTAGGACATGTCTCTTATCATAGAAATAAGTATGCAAACGAACCACTTCAAAAAAATAAAAGGAAGACAGAACTATGTTGCCAATATTAGATAATCCAATTAAGCCTAACATACAATAGTTTCCATGCAATGTTCTACTTTACGAGAAAGTGCTTCTTGCGCACATGGAAATAATAAATACATAAAGGTATCGTAAAGAATATTTATTTATATTTAAACATAAGTAATATGACAAACAGTCTGTCTGAGATATAATTTACGACTGTCTATAAAAACTGATGTTTGAACAGATTTTATGACTTTGTTAGAGTAATTTAATAATTATAAGCGATGATGAAGAATTATAAATACAACACGCTGAATGTTTAAGAGAATTTAAATATTTTTAACTGCCACTAAACTAAAAAATATTTTACTTACAAAACTTATTAAATAAAAATATTGTAGCATAATATTACAAATATTAGACTTTGTGACAGAGGTCAACGGTCAACCTATCGCCGACAAGTTTATTCTTAAAGGCAAACAATATTTTAAAATATATATAACGAGTGTTACGATTGCTAAGGTAATCTGAGGTATCAACTCTCAAGAATCTCTTCGGCGTTAGCTAGCCATATAACACAGCAATGCAAAGTCCAATGGAAAAATATTATAAATATGACAAAAATATTTCCCATCCGTGCCAAAAATCTATCAGCGCCAAGGCCAGCAATTAGCCCGTTCGAAGACCAACTTTCCGTTAACTGTATAAATTGATTGCACATTGCTCGTTCACACGGAAATCTATGAGATCCCGTTACATATTAATAGGCTAACGAAAACAGTTAAAATGCATGAAACACTTAGTAATAAAATAATACTAAATGTTTGGATAAATTCAAATGACTTCGATTTCATCATCGGACGTCAAGGTACAATACGTATTACCTCGACACAACTGAGCGTTCCTTAAGACAATTTTTGCACCACCAAATCTATGTGGAACCAGCTGCCCACTGAAGTATTTCTGAACCAATTCGACATAGCTTCATGAAAAGAGCGTACCAATTCTTAAAAGGCCGGCAACGCACTTGCGAGCAAGCAATGTGAGTGTCCTTGCTGTCACTTAACAGCAGGTGAGCCTCCTGCCCGTTTACCGTCTGTTAGATAAAAATAATAAAAACAGCAATCGCACCTGATCAAATAAAACTATAAACTAGGTATCCATTTTTATAACACCATTCTATATTTACCAAGAAAGTCTTTAAATCAGATAAACCACAGACTCATCAGTTCCGAATTATCGGATATTTGATTGTATATGTAGAATAACCATAGTAAAGCGACGCGATCCGATATTTTGTATTTTAGCCACAAAACCATATAAACAATTACCTATAATATAAATTAGAATAGGACGCACTATCCTTTCCTACGAGGCCTACAAACATGTTTGTCCACCCCACTTAACATAAATAAAACTTTTAGTTACTGATATCATTTATTTATTAATTTAATTCCAAAATTATTATGGCCATATTAAACCCATGCCACCAATTATTTATTTTAAACGAGCTTTCTCTGGTCAATAGAAACGCTGGCAAATAACCAGAAAGATCAAACGCGATAAACGGTAATTTCTCTAAAAATAAAACAAAGACAGTTCTTTATACGAAAATTATTTAGCCAAGTAATATGACTAAGCACGTGATAATTTTGGCACATTTTCATTTAAAGTAAATTCCTATGTTTCGTAAATGTGTCTATGACCTATGTTAATGAAATATTATAGACTTTAGTGTATGTGTCAATAATAAACCGATATTTACATTTGTGTTTATTTTGACAGTTTAATAATACGTAAGTCGTTTGTTTAAAACATTAAATATTTCTAAAATAAATAAATTTTGAGGATTTGATTAAAACATTGACGTCCGTAACGCTGAGTTAAATAATTGAGAATTTTCAAGAGTCACCCTTCGAATCTATTGGATTAACAAAGATCGATGGTATTTCTTTAAACGATTCAATCAAAATGAAATTAAAGCCATTCTCGTACTTTTCTTACTACATCTTTGTATTAGTAACTTCTTCTAATCTAAAATAAAATGAAACCTATATTAATTATAACAGAGTTAGCCATAGACAATGCTTGATGTATAATCCGTTTCGCATTTTTACTATGACCTAAGAAAATAACCTGCGGCTGTTTACCACCACCACACCTGTGGTTCATGATTTAACATCAAATTAGTCTCTTATCGAAAGGCTTGATCTTCTATTCTAAAAGCAGGTCGTCGACCTCGTCGCGTGTATATTTCATATGACTTTGTATATAAAATTTTCGTTGACTCAAAACGACACTACGTCCTAAAGACGCAAAGTCGACCAAAAATAACCAGAAATAAAGACTTTAATACTATTTTATGAGACGTCTCGTAAACAAGGCACTAAAATAAAAAGTTATTATAAGAAATTAAAGCAGAGATCAAGAGTAATCAGAGAATAACAATTAATCACCTGTTTTATGGGCCGCCGTGTGTCGTCGTCATCGAACGATTTTATTGGTAAAGTTTGTCAAATATTTGGGCGAAAGCTTGTGTATGTACATAATAGTAAGAGACGAAAATACTTTTTTTTTTGTTTTTATTTAACAAATAAACATATATATATATATATATATATATTGTAAGTAGTGATTTAATTAGTATAAAAATATTATAAGTTTTATATAGATTTCTAATATTATTATTAGACTTACAAAACAAATGAATAATTTTTACAATATGCCACCATAGAATCAAACATTTTCTCCAACATTATTTCCGTATCGTTCGCGGTTCACAAGAATAGTATTAGCTTTATGGCCGATAAAATCGTGATGTTTACTGATTTCTACTTTCTCAAATGTGAATAGGAGTGATAATCGCTTAACATGTGATTTTGCCACATTCATTCATGGACCGGATGTATTAGTTTTACTGTACGCGTACAACTAGTAGCTGAAATTTCAGCGGGTTTTATTTAGTATAAAGATCTTTTAATTTGTAATTAATTAGTATATGTTTTATTAAAAACAAACATGCGAATGAAAAGGCTGTATTTCATTTTCATTATATGCTCAACTATGTATAACGCTTCAGTGGAAGACATCAGACTGTATTTTGGTAGTATATGGCACCTAATGTCCTTTTCATTATTTAGTACTTCTGGTCATTTTCAAAATCTTTCTTTGAAGATCAAAAACAATACTAATTGTACAGGCTTCCTTCCTTGCCTTAACATTCTTCCGCCCTATAGCATTTAACGACGTTCCCCGGATGAACGTAATGTTCCGAAAACGTTTTTTATGCCTCGGATTGTTTTTTGCGTTTAAATGTGCTGTCCTGCAATTGGATTATCCGACCTCGTATGGGTCATTGCACGGAGACATACAATTTGGAATTATAAGGGTTACGTTATAGGAAGAACAGACATTAATATGGAAATCAGTTGAACGAAACTAAAGTGAAACAAGAAACTATTTACTTTGAAAAATTTCTGGTTTGAGATTTTAGAGTTGTTTTTCCTGGGTTCTATATTGCTACGATTTTTCTATAGAAATCTAATTAGACAGCACTGCTTTTCTACGGGCCAAATTACCACTGATATTTTCGTTATAAAACCTAGTTTCGTAACCCTACTTTCATTATTTACAACTACCAATGTTTTCTTTTTTTTTTTAATTTTTGTAGAATTAGAAACATTCCTTTGATAATAAAATACCTTGAACATGATTATGTAAAATTCATTAATAGTCGACTATTTATTAATGAAAGATACTTCAGGCATCATTGGCTATGTTTTTTACACTTTGTTTACATTAATTCCCGATTCCACAATAATGCACATATCAGGCTTGGTCTAGATATCAGGTCACATCAATTTGCATACTCTAAATAGGCTATTATGTGTATCTGGCCTATAAGTGTATCGGGTTTAGCCGTGCACCAAGATGCACATTAGCATATTGAACGAAGACAGTTTGCTTACTACAGCCTAAGGGAAACAGTAGGGCTGCTACAACTTTTCATATTTTGTTAAATATTATATAGCCGAAAGCAATATCTAGTCAACTTTGTATTCAATCTTTTGATTTTATTTAAATTATATTTAGATATGGATTTTAAAAAACTCCTTCATTATTCCGCCCATTTTTAAACACATTTAAATACCTTAATAGCTTTTTAAGTCATATAAACAATGCAAGAACAAAACAGTTCAACCCGTATGTATGGTTATAACATTTTAGATCTCGAAAAAAATATAAAAATACTCCACGGTATATTTAAAAATAATTTAGTCCTAAAGATCTATTTTGGTACCTGAAATTAAATTTGATATAGGGAAATTAAACACCTAATTGTATTACACATTGTCTATTGGATAACTGACGCGTTTCATTCTAGGAATACATATATAACCAATGTTCTGAGTTGAAATTCCAGTCCAACTTTGACACAATATAATTTTATTTTCAAATTTTGAGAATACAAAAAGCCAATGTCTATTAGAGGTAATGTGGTATTATAATAGTGAAATTTAAAATATTAGTATAGGCTTCATAACCAGTTTAACGTCAGCCGTCAACCCTATCCACGTACTAGAGCATTAACGATAAGTTTCAATGACTAGATTAATATTCAAGATTATAAATAACAATAACGTTTAGTTATGCAGTTTATTATAAGATAATATTAGGCGATTTCAGCGGTGATCTTTAGTACACAATTATGCTTTAATTTACTATCGATTAAGGAAACCGTCTGTTGCAAATCAAACAACACCCAGTGGCGCTACAACCTATTAGGTCTGGGCCTAAGATTTCTGTATCTTTTATATTGGTATTGAGGTAGGTGAGCACCTCATTAGAGACACCTGAATTTATTATTATGATATTAGCTGGCCCCGCGAATTTTATTTTCCTAAAGATGTTTTTTTACTTAGCCTACCTTTTTAGTATCTACATACTAACATATTAAACTTTTGCTATGTTACCCCATAGAGACTGATCGCTTTTCCAAAATAAAAACTTATCTGCTAAGTAAAACTGATTTTTTCATTTTTTGTAATATTTTTCCGAATTTTCTCAACATAAAAACCTCAGAGAAAGGAAATGAAATATTCAAATAGGTCTTTAAGATTTGCGGTTGCTATTTCGCTATCATTTTTATTTATATAGATTATTGAACATTGTTATATTTTCCTTTAAGTATTTTTCCTCCTTAAAATGTAATAAATTAATATGTTGCTTGGCACACCGTCATTGATTTCTATTTAATCCATTCATAATGTTTCAGTTAAATTTATATTTCTATAATATTTTTTTTATAAATAAGTGTATGATTTTATTCATACTGACAATACTGCGATAATATTATAATGACACCAGGAAGGAACCTTGCATGAGAGTCGAGATATCTTATCAAACTTAAACGAGGCGACTTGAATAATAAACACGAATTTAGATAAAACTACCACGCTTCAATTTAAATACATTATACTTAACTCAAAAGCTCCAAATTCTCATTAAAGTAAAAAACTTTCCATTAGAGAATGCTCTGTAACTATTTATATCTAAAATAGATAAATAAATTAATATTATTGTAATCAATAACACCCTAAAATGTAATGACAATACTTTCGTTCATCTGATCGGCTTTTTCATCTTCTAAGAAATTCGCTAGAAATCGAACTCAAAACGCTTTATTCATCATCAACTGAGCAGCATTCTATACGATATATTTGCCTTTTATTAGAAAACAGCTCTAGAACCTTATCTAATATCTACTGCTGTAATTAAATGGATCCCATTTAATGTCACAGGCAACACACAACTCTAATTGAGTTTCCTATGTAAATAGTAAGAACACACGCTTTTATTTTGTATCTATACAGACATTGTTCTCTATACGCGGTTTAATCTCAATGCTATTGTGTAGCGTAACGTAACGTAACTGTTCTTCCTGTTTCTGAGACACTTGATATTTAAAAAATACATACATTTGCACGTATCTCTAGGATATAAAAAAATACTTTCTGTAGTTGCTTTTCGCTCAAGCTATAAATGACCAAAATCCAGATCGGTGAGCTACAAGTACACAAAAAATATACATGGTGTAGTGGTTTTTTTATAATCAATTCAGGTCAATCAAAATCGGAACTTATGGTTCCACGTTACTACATACAAAAGACATCTAACCTGAAATCTGAGGCCAAGACCTAAAGAGGTTGCAGCGCCACTGATTTATTTTAAAGATGTTAATCAAATTATACTTCATACTAAAATTAAAGTTGAATAAAATAATAATATTAAGTATAATAACTAAGTAACTAGAAAGTTCTAAACTTAATCGAAAAGGCCGCGAATTTCACGATATACGGCCACGTTCCAACTTGAAACCGGCTAACTTTTATTGCTGAGTCACTCATAGTCGAGCGTTGAAGTTTGACCGTGTTTTGTTACTGCCGACGAAAACACGTGCTTATATAATCGATACCTTCTCTATTAAGCCATAAAGCCATCTTCAAAAATTACAAAGCTATATATGACCGATTCTCTGCTTCTTAAGCTTTAAGTCACCCGAGACCTTACTTAATATAATTTCGCTAACACATCCTGAAACTTTGGATCATAGATCTGAAATTTCAGTATAACTTTATTCAATGAAAAACGAATCGCAACTGCCACTAATTTTTTATGCCATTTTGCAACAACACGTAGAGATAGCTATTATTATGAAGGGCAACGTGAGCAGTATTGGCCCAGTCGCTTCGGCATCCCTGAAGTCGCAAATTCGATCGACAGCCGTGCATCAATAGACAAAGGTCTATGTGCGCAATTATTACTCGTGTAGTACTGTGCGTATTATATTGTAACGTAAACCTGTCTTGAATGATTTTCTGAAAGAATTTCTAGGAGTTTTTATTAAATTGACTGAAATGTGGTTTGTAACCTTTTCAAGAGATCCTCTAACACATACTAGAAAATTTGAATTTACCTAACGTTACCTATCTACCTTATCCTCTTCAATATGCTGAAATATTCAGTCAGGTTTTACAGGGCCTAGTTACCTGTTACAATATTAAGGTAATCATTATGTTACATTATAAGAAACATTCTGGAGCGACTTTTCTAATGCAATTAAATTCCTTATTTTAATAAACCCTCGAGTCTACCCTCTTTTGTTTACCGTTTAGTCTTGTTTCTTTCTAAATTAAAAATAGACCATTCATCCTAATTTCGAACATCAGAAAACAAAATAGTAACTCCTATTTGGCACAAAGTTACTTCAACTACTCACAGCCGTAGCATTAAGCGGGCTTATCGACGGACGTCCGGTACCGGCTTTATCGTAACCTCCGCCATCTTGCGGCGCCATTTTGAATTTATCGAGTCGATTCGGCAAACGATCAAGTTTTACAGATATCCTGCGACACGTCAAAGGTTGTTTGCTTATCTTAATACATCGACTCAGTGGTGCTTATAACTAAAGCCCCACTTTCTCCTTTTGGTCGTAAAAGGGGTCTTAAGTTTAACACTAATATTTCTAAGTAAGACCAATAAATTTCTGTGTTATATAAATAGGATATGTAAGCTAACAAATCAATAGGTATTAATCTTAAGAATACAAGAAAGACAACAAATATTCTAACATAGCTCACTATTCGTAACAATCAACTTGAAAGCTTTATGTACACGCCTATTTATTTAGGAAGCGACCTGTTGCTATGGCAACAAGTTTAGCGCTCATTACGCGTCATTAAGCGCCAATGGCTTGATTTGGTTACGCCTTGCACGCGTCGTGATTCAGAGAACATTAATTTGATTTATGCGAAAGCTCCTTCATCCGTTGCTGTTTGGTTCATATAGTTACATTTATGTACGTAAAAATAAGCACATGTACATTATATTATTTACACGGCATAATTATTTTATAATAAGACAATTTAGTAGATATAACATTTCAATATAACACACAGCAACTAATAAACTATTTAGCGATAGTAATTCTATGATAAACAAGAAAATGTTAAAATAAAATACCTTCTAACCTCACTTTCTATAGAACTCATGTCGACAGATACGTTCTAGTCATAAGTCAATAAAACTCACATTCACAAAGAGTACTGTGTTCACATAAATCAAGAACGCGGACAAGATTTCCGCATCCAACTCAAATAAAAGTAAGAAACGCGCGAGTGGGTATAACGAGCTGTTAGCGACAAGTTCAGCCAATCGGATGTTATGATTCACTGGTTAATATACTTTCCATGACAGTGGACAAGTTTTTGTTGAGTTCTCTTTACTTTACTCAAGTATGCAAAAATATGATAGTAAGATACTCAATAATGTTTTTCTAAAGCATAAGTTTAAATTAATAATAAATAAATAAAATAAAAAATAAAAATGCCTTTTATTTCTTACAGCTTATAAAACAAGATGTTAGATTAGATTAGGTTAGTTTGCTTACATACAATTGTTCGCTTTGTTAGTAATTAAGATTGTATCCTAAATTTACTTGTGTTAGTTTTTCCTTAACCCGATACTATTAAACTATTATTCTTCATTCTGTAAGAACTCCTCTGTAGGTGAAGGCCTCCTCCAAAGATAGCCAGTCCTCTCTAGATTGAGCTACTTGAATCCAGTTGGGGCCAGCTGTTTTTTTGATGTCGTCTTCCCAGCTAGCCACAGGTCTACCTCTCTTCCTTTTTCCCTGTGGACCCGCCCAAATGGTCACCGTTTTCGTCCATCTCTTGTCGCGTAGACGCGCCACATGTCCGGCCCACCTCCATTTTAGTGACTGGGCGTGTTCTAATCCATCCTTGGTTGTGTTTCTAATTTTGGTGTGCCTTATTTTTTGCACCTTTCTAATATTCAGCATACTGCGTTCTATACCCCGCTGACATGTAATTATTTTATCCTTTGTTTTTTTGTTGAATTTCCATGTTTGGCAAGCATACGTGAGGCACGGTATTAGGCACGAGTTTAGTACTTTAGTTTTAATTTTGACCGGCATGCTGATTTTGAATATGTCCTTCAGTGCCCAGTATTTGTTCCAGGTAAGCTGAGTCCTGCGTTCTACTTCTTGATCGTTACTATTGTGTAAGCTAATTTGTTTACCCAGGTATATGTAGCTGTCTGTGTATTTGAGAGGCTCGCTACCTAAGTATAATGCTTTCTTTTCACTGCTAGTCATCAACATTGTTTTGGACAAGTTAATTTCCAAACCTACTCGTTTACTGGCATTATTAAGTGATTCTAACATATATTGGATTTCTTGTCCTGTTTCAGATAAAAGAACCAAATCATCTGCAAATCTTAAATGGCTCAGGTAGGCATCGTTAATCTTGATACCCCGACCTTTCCAATTGAGTTGACTAATTACTGTTACCAGTGTTGCTAGAAACAGCAATGGTGAAAGAGGGTCGCCCTGTCTTACTCCTCTTTTTATCGGGAACCAAGGCCCAGCTGTCTCTAATTTGAATCTGCTCTTGCTGTTGTTGTAAATTCTCTTGATTACAGAGATGTATTCTTTTTCTACTCCTTGCGTTGTTAGGCTTTCCCATATGTTTATATGTGATACGCAATCAAATGCTTTACTGTAATCAATGTACGCAATGTAGAGTGGTCTTTTTTATCGCGGTATTTCTCAATCCGAAGTTCCAGTGTGTGTATCAATCGTTGAGTACCCCTTCCTAAATCCGGCTTGCTCGACAGGTTGACGCGCTTCTAGTGTAGGGTATATTCTCTTATTCACTATTGAAGAGAAGAGCTTGTAGATGGTAGGTAGCAGGCTTATTGGTCTGTAGTTAACTATATCATTGGGGTCACCCTTTTTGTAGATAAGGATAATGTCAGATTCTGACCACTGGGTGGGTGTTTCTCCAGTGTTAAGAATGAGGTTAAACAGTTCAGTCAGGTGTACTATAAGAGTTTCTGAATCGGTTTTTAGTATCTCATTTGTGATGCCGTCAATTCCTGGGCTTTTCCCTGATTTAAGAGTTTTTGTTGCTGCTATTACCTCGCTTATTTCAATCTGAGGTATAGGTGGATTTTTTAAATTAATAAGTTAATCTAAATTAATAATTCGAAATATAGTGTCCTTCAAGAAAAGAGCGTACCAAATCTTAAAAGGCCTCTATAACTTAACATCAAGTGAGCCTCCTGCCCGTTTTCCCCCTATTCTATAAAACTTGCTTTTTAGGGTTAACCTCAGACACAACATAGTAAGTACTTACTATGATACAAGCCAACATTTGGACACGTTCAAAAATAAATGTAAAAATACAGTAATACATTCGTCGAAGGTTTTTTTTTTGATATAAAATTAGTTTTCATATCAATCACAAAAACCCATTTCACGTAAATCATACATCAATGTTCCAATATTATATAATGCAAATATAAATATTTTTTCTTTACATTTCCTTTGCTTGTCAATAGGCACATTATCATATCGCAAGAAAATATGTACACATAGGTTTATGAAACCATAAGCAAACGTCACTTTGTGGTTAACGAATGAGCGACGTCCGCGTCGGCAATTTGTCATAGTGACATGGGGTCCAAGCTTTATGGATTGTCACAGATAATTTATTTGGCATAATATTGCAATAATACTTTGTCTTTCGACGACCGATGATCAATTCCTTAATGTGATGTTATTTGAAAAATATTTTGCTTATTATCATGTCGAACAAACCATTGCAAAAATTTTCAAAACGCTAACTCTATTACTAAAAAGACGCCATAATTATATTGTTTTTGCTTCATGTGGAAATTTAACAATTAAATAAAAGGTTAGTCAATTATCATTTCTTAATTCAATTACAATATAGGTATTTAGACAGTTTGTTATCATTCAAATTAATAACTTCAGAAACGCAATAAACTCACAACTAATATTTATGACAGCGGAAATAGTCTCGTTAAAGCTAATTGCGTGGTTACCCCAGCAAATGCTTACTTTAAGGCAATAAAAACAGCGTTGACAAATAAAAGCCTACTCGGTCGGGTAACTTATTATTTTATATTTCGGTCTTTTTCGCTGACAAAACAGAAACAACGACATTAAAGAACACAAACACTTAACATATGAAAATTGAGAGAAAAATACTATAAAAATAACGATTTCGTAAAATAATATTTGTAATTCAAGATATCAAACTCAGCTTAGTAATGGAGAAAAAATAAATGCTCTTAAAAACTTGATTTATTATAATGACAGCATTTACTTGTTAGTAACCCACGTTCGTAGCTCAAGCTTTTGTCAAGGTTAAAGTTTCGCGATAACCAGAAGGTCTTGGGTTCGCATTTGCAGTGTGTTTGACAATAAGTGAAACAGAAGATATTTTCATAATGCTGACTTTATTGAGTATAAAGAAACGACTATATTTTTAATAAATAAATATAAATAGAAACAAAATATTTAATGCATTCCTTAAAATAAAATTCCTTATTAAAATAACTACAGTCAAAACCTTTATAACGACATCGGTTCTTTTTTTTTTGTATTTGGTAATTTTTCTCATGGTTACTGATTTTAAATTGTATGTCGATTTAGGGTCAGCTGTTAGGAAAACAGGATTGTGTTTTTAATAAATAATTATAAATAGAAAAGAAAATGTGTCTTCTACACACCCTTTAAGTTTTATTTAACCCTTTACGCTGAGCTTTAGATACTGCATTAAACCTAAAAAATAATACCTTATTAAAATAACTAGTTACCAAGCTAAATATAATAAATCCAAACATTGTTCAACAATGTGTGCAGAATAAACATAAAACTGCGCATGTGGCTGTTATTAAATTATTTAATCGTCTCTTCGCGTTTGTTTATAGTCCATTTCGATAATATTGCTATGAGAAGGGGACTATTTATAGATGGAAATGAGTAGGGCATAATACACTTGTAAAAAGACTGTTTATAATATTAATTACTGTAATATTAAATACTGTATATATAACACATTAGTATATTGTGAGTAAACATCATGTTACACTACCAAACATCACATCAGTGCCTATGCAATGTTTAGTTTCCTTCACAAATATGCTTTTCATCCTTGAAACACTTATTAAACAATTTGTCAATTTAAAAAAAAATCTAGATACATGTACAGTACCAAGGGCAATCAAAAGACATGATCTGGTATCACACACAATGCAAGACTGTAATCGAATAACTAAAAAGACCTGAAGGATTCAAAGTCATTTATCCCACTTAAAAGCAAAAGACATCAGCTGTATGCATATTGCATATATACATATTTATATATTTCTAAAACACGATGTTTAATATTTTATATGTATGCATAAAATTATACAAGAAAATATGACATCGTAAATTTTACACACATAAAAATCAGTAATCTAATATAATAATCAGTTATCAAAAATAAGCAAGCTATAAACAATTTAACAAGCTACGACAAAATAAAAAATCAAAATAAATATAATAACTACCAAAACGAATAATAGGAGCACGATAAAATATAATACGCAACAAACGTATTATTTAATAAACCATTTCCAAGAACATTTTCATAACAATACCTCAATAAACAAAATGAACTCTCCTTATATTTTGTCATCACTCACAATGAAAAGCTCTGAATATATAACACGTTTCCATACAATAACATTCGCAAATAAAACTCGCGCAACAGATGTCCTCTATATAACGGTGTTACTATAATAATAGATAACGGAGTATTCATGTTAAATGTATAAACTTTTTCATACCTCTTTTGGAAAAGCTTATATTGGAAATTATTATATTAAATGTTTAGTAGTAGTACTACTCAGTTATACTAATCAGAAGGAGCAGTGTTGGCCTAGTGGCTTAAGCGTGCGACTTAAAACTGAGGTGCTGCATTCGAATCAATGGATCTTCTGATCTTTCTGAGATGTAACGTTCTATGTATACTTGTTTATGGTTAGTGCATCGTGAGAAAAACGGCATGTCTTAGTCCCGAACGAACGAAAGAAGACGAAATGAAGTATGTTGTGTAATTAATTTTTTTATAGGCTCAAGTATGTGTCTATAAAATAATAAATAAAACGGGTTTAATCAAATGCTAGATCAAGTTGTAGCTACTGGATTATTATTAATATATTTAAAAAAAGCTTTCCTCCGTTACGATTACAAAATTATTCTTTATATTAGATTTTTTAAATCAAGATACAACAATGAATATCACCGATGTCTCTTCAAGGTAAGCCTACGCAGCAGAAGACTACTGAAGATTAGTTTTTAGTTTACCCAACATTTTGTGTATCATGTTATTCAGTACAAATAAAGTATTATTTATTTGTTTTATTTATTATTTACCTTTATTATATACCTTCATTATTGTATATGGGGGGCGGGGTTTAAGGGTAAAAAACGGTTTATCTCGATTTTCGGCAAAACCACAAGTCCTATCGAAGAAAGTTAAATGGCAAAGTTGTAGGTAATAAAAAGATCTAAAACTTTTGTATTCACACATTTTTCACATAACCTCAAAATTGGTGTGAAAAATTAAAAAAACAAAGTTTTTGGTTTTTTATTTTTATCTTTTACAAAAATTTATTTTTTTAAACGAAATTTGGTGAAAACTTACCTTATAATGTCCCAAATATACTGTAATTTATTCGATTAAAAATATTTATTTTTTCACCTTATTTTGAATTAATATCGAAAAAACACCCTAATTTTCAATCAAAAATTCTGACGTCAAAATTTCAGCTTTTTTTCAAAAAGTTGGTGTGCTTTCAGTTCGTTGAAATCTCTACTTTCCTATGGTAAAAAAAAATATATATATATTACCATACCATACCATACCATAGTAAATCTACTTAGAAAACGCAAAAAATCGTATGCAGTAACGCCCAGACCTGTCATCCCCTTCCTTACTTTCTCTATGAAATACGAAAATTTTAGCCCATCTAAAGGCTAAATTTTTTTTTTAGGTCACTCAGGTATATATAAGTTATCTTAAAATAGTAATAAATAGGCATCTGATTATAATTTAAAGAAGATTCATACTAAATTTAACGCCTAAAATTTGTAAATCGTACTTAGACTAAGCCTATCTTAAAAGTTATAATATGTTTACTTAGCATTCATTAAGTTAATTCTTAGCCCAGAAGGACTATAAATTCAAATCCTAAGATTACCGCTTGCTACAGCTTTGAAAATTACTGCTTAATATATTGATTACTACTTACCACAGTGATAGGATATGCTGGATTGATGATAGTGTACAGCAGGATGTGATTAGGTCGGGCCGGAGGCTCTCTTTTACGCCTAGGCTCTGCTGACATATAGTTGTTGCCATTACTCTGTAACAATAGAAGACAATGAGTGAATAAAATCTAAAATCCAAACACATTGGTGAGTCGCAATTGGTCTCTATAATATACATATTGCTAATTAAGCGCTTGTCTGTGTTGATCGATTTCTATTTTATTTAAACAGTACTGGACCGACGTCTGGCCGCAATCGCACCGGATGGTAAGTAAGATAGATAGTAAGCATATTTAGCCGTTTGAATGAACCAAAGAATGAAAGAGTGAAGGGGGCAAGAAGTTCTATTTATTCGCTGTTACCTAGACCAAGAAACTATCCAAATCGTGTAGTGCAGCAGGGGATATCAACAACGAAAGGGTAAAACTCTAGCGTAGAGAAGCGTATTTGGAAAGTGGATGAAGGAATCAAGTTACGTAGTTCCAAGGATCTATAGAAGACTAAAAGGCAACTGAACGAAACGAAACGGAGCGTTAGTTGTACCAACAACCTGGATTAATTATAAATATGAAAAATTCATGCATAGTAGACATGTAATACAGACTAGCATTTTTAAAACTCATCAAAGGCGGTATAAGTTAATAAACTAAAAACAACAACGACGATTTAATAAAAATTCTTCACTAAACAATGAATCAACCTTCTGTATTGTTTACAGGCTGCTCTAATTAATGTAATACCAAGTTATTATACAGGATGTATGCAAGTGATAAACTGCCTTCCGAAAAGCTTATTTAAGTAGGTGGATATTTATTGCATCGCCGCGCTTACATTCACTATTACTTTACTGTGTAAATTTTCAAGTAGGATTTTATAAAGTACGTAAATTTCATGAGAACGTCTCGTTAAAAGTGGTATTTCGTGAAGCATAGATTCCTTTTTTTTAATTAGTATACATTTCTGTATATAAACCACAATGTATGTGAAATAAATAGGGTCATACAAAAATATCATTTTTATACATTTCCCATTTAAACACTTGAAGTTAATTTCGGTAAAATTCCTAAGGTAAAAAAATTACACAACATTTGTATAACAGAGTAAATTAAATCATCGAACAGGGTCGTTCAAAATTGTAGGCACGCGAGGGTTAAACAGAAATTAATAACAACAAACAGCGCAGCTATCGCGCAAACAAACGTAATAAGACGTAGCGGCATGAATATTCATCATCACGACAGCGGAAGGGTTAAGTAGGGTACAAGAAATAGGCGAGCCTGTTCCTTGGACCCAAGACCAAATAATGCTATGTCCGTTGATAATTGCTAATATTTATACACTCGTACAATATGTATGAGAATCAATTATAAATTAATTGTATGTAGATATTCATATTGTTTTATGTTTATATTTTATTTCTGGTCCAGATTAAGCTACCTTATGCCGCCACAGACACAAACGTAACCTTCTAACTTGGGCACTAACAGTATCGCTTGTCAGTCATCTTATAGCTTGCACCACTAAAGCGGATAAGATCTCCAAGAAAATGACTAGCGTTATTCCAACTCAATGTAATTTAGTTAAAGTTCAAATTAGCCCAGGACGGGTTTAGAATATTTACTGAGAAACGGATTTCGCAGTGCTTTAAATAACTCGTGGGGCTCAATTTTTAGGAACACAACTCAATATTGGTAAATTCAAATACATTTTTATCGCCTAATGGAGTGTGTTAACTAGTTTCTTAATAATGCATAATCATACCAGCTGTATACTTCTTTACAGAAGTAGTCTTACTATGCTATAAGGAATGTTATGATA